>VWZY01006253.1:197373-314208 GCA_013399075.1 Chloroceryle aenea
CACCTCACTTGTAACCTGTGGTGTATCAGTCACCGTCCCGGCAATGACAGAGTGTGTTGCAAAAGCAAGCAACATTTTTCACTTCCTTACTGAAGGGGCAATGTCTCTCTTACTGCAGAAGACCAGCTAAATTATTTGCCTGTTATAAATCAAAACTGTATCAGATGAATGTTGCATGGAATACAGAGGCAAGTATTCAAATTTCAAAATGAATATTGCCTGTGGAACTGGAATTTTTCATCCCTTCAGTGCATCTTTGTGCCAAGGCTGGCAGGGGGAGATGGTGCCTTGGAAGACGTTGGACAACGCGCCTGCAGAAAAGAGCGCTGCGCAGGGCCCAGGTCTCAGCCTCCTCTAGCTGACCTTACACCGTTTACATCTCACTGCCTCTGAGCTGCCCTTCAGTTCCACCAGGGTCATTCCTCTTTGTTGGAAATGACTGCTAGAAAGAGCTCCCCAGCCCCCAGAGCCATACAGCTTTTAAGGTTGCAGGTAAAAAGCCCTGACTGCAGTGCTGTGTTCCTTGTGACACACACTTCTTGCAGTGGTTGATTATTGTCAAGGATGTTAAAGCTGTTAACGTAAGAAAGAGGAGCAGAAGTTCCAGCAGACAAAATAGGTCTAGAATATCCAGTGTCCTTAAGGCTCCAAACCCAAGTATTATGTGATGGGGGTTCTGGGGATTTTCTTTCAAATTGCTGTGTAAAGTTAACCTTTGTCTTGTGTGGTGAGGCTGGAATGTGCAATGTTGTGATAGTGTCCGTGATCACGGCCTTCCCCCCGCTGACCTGCTACCTGGGGTGTGGGAGAGAGACCGCTCTCTGCAGGAATGTGGTTGGGTCTGGGTCCTCTTTTGGCCCACGGTCACCAGCCATCCCCATGTACTGGGTGTGACTAAAGCTTGCTAAGATGGCAGAAGTAACCATGAAGGTTGCCATGATGGCTTTTCTGTGATACTTCTCTCAGTACATTCAGAGGCTTCTGTGGTGAGTGTGGTGAGGCAGGAACTGGCTTGACCTGCCCCGAAGCTGAGCCGTAAGCGCAGCGAGGGCTGCTGGCAGTGTGACAAGAGGTGACCACCCCACCCTCCCACGCTCAGCGGAGTGACGCTACTTGGGTTCAAGGCCAGGAAGAGCAGGGTGCTCATCAGGCTGTGTTGGGGTGCATGCTTTTCTTTGCTCAGGTGCTGGTATTGGGTGACGCAGGCGGGGAGAAGCCAGTGGCCATTGTACCGAGACAGTTCCCTTTATTCAGTTCTGTGTTGTGTTTGAATATTTTTGGCATGCAGCACCTGCAGCAACAACCTCCTCCTAATGGGTAAAGTAAACCTATAACCACTGGCATCTTTTTCCCTTCAAAACCATGTTATGATGATGCCACTTAGCATGCATCTGTTTAATTAATTAGCATCGCTTCAGCCATGCCAGGTCCTCGGGAGTGAGCGAAGCCACGGCAGACAGACGGGTGTAGTGCTCAGAGCAGCAAGTCGTGGCCAAGTGAGTGATCTGTGGGGCGGGCTGTGTGTGCAGGAACAGTGGTGACAGTCCTGAAGAGAAGCGGTTCCGGCACAGTGCTGCAGGGCGGGCGGATCTTGCTGCCTGTGTTGTTGTGGTGGTCCCTTTTCTGCTTTCCAGAAGTCCACTTTTGTTCACTCTTAGCAGGGGCTTTACTGCAGAGAGCAACTCTGCCTGTTGAGCATCGAGACTGTGTGATGAACCACACAGGCAGCAGTGGTTTAAGTCCTCTGCAAGGATCATTAAGCTGTAACTTGGGGATTTTTAACAGCAGAGGCTCCAGTTCTTCAGCCATGCAGTGCAGTAACCTGGTGAACTGCAGTGGAAATTAATATGCTACCTGAACTCTGGACACACTTCATTTACGGGCATCTCAGGAGCTGACTTGCTCCCGCCTGACTTGTGTTGTGGTTTTCTCACAGATTGCAGAGCCCAACAGCTACTGTGAGGCCTTAGGAGGTTCGTTTACATCACAGCAGCCAGAGTCACTACCTCTGAAATAACATTCTCTTGCTGTAAAGGTGATGAACAAGTATCTGGCTGAGCAAAGCAAAGCGGCCTGTAAACCTAACCCAGCAGAAGCCTGCCTGCACGGAGGCTGAGCCAGGAGATTGCTTTGCTGTGTTTTCTCCATTTAAAGAGCAGAAACTTTGGGAGCAGTGATGCCAGAAGAGGTCTTCCCCTCTTCACCCTGCTCTTGCTCTGACACCCTGTTGCTTTATAGAGAAGATAAGCTGTGGTTTGTAATTTCCTGAAGAGAAAACAGCACCACACAAGAGACAAAACAAATTACAATGCTCAAAAGCCAAAATTAACATTAATTCTTGTAGTGTAATTAAGTTTTCCATAACTTAGAGACAAAAAAGAAGCTCTGTAACTGATAAATAAAACCACAACACTCTGAGGCAAGGTAGAAGACTGAATTTATTAGTTGTTACGAGACACACGGTGTGTTTTCCCACACGCCAAAAGGTTCCTGGTACCTTTATGCCATTTAGTGCCATGTAGTTCCCGTTACAGCTGGAGACCTCCCGTGTTAGGATTACAGAGGGCTGGCAGTTGCCACGTGGGAGAATTGGGACACGGTGTCACCCAGAGAACCTTTGTCACCCAGGGGCAGCCAGAGGAGCTCCCTCGCTCCTTCGGAGCACGGTGCAGTTTTGTTCTGCCGGTGGAGGGGTCCCGTGTTAACAGATCACTCGGCGCTGGCGGTGGTGTAGAGCAAAGCTTCCTTCTATTTCCCTTAAGAACTAACGAGATGCTGTTACCTTGAGATGCTCCGTGTTTGCCTGATCTGCCGAGGGAAAGCACGGTGCGCCGGGAGCCGCCACTGCGACAACCCAGAGCTGGGCATTTGGTTTGTCCAAAAGCAATACTTGCCTAAATAGTGCCTCTCGAGTTCAACGAGGAGTAAGCAGGGAAAAAAGCATGGGGAGGTGTATTAAAAAATGCATTTATATATAAATAGAAAATGCTTTAGCAGATGAACCATTTCATATGGGCTGTGACGCTCGAACACCCAAACTGGTCCTGCACTGTGCACTGTGCTGCAGCCTTCGGGTCGTCGAGCTCAAACCAGCAGCTGCTCAGGCGCTGTGGCTGCAGCCCCTGCAGAAGGCATTGAAGTTGACGAGCGCTGAGCGAAGGTGTCCAGCTGAAAGGGAGGTGCCATGGCTGACCTTCCTCTGGGCAGAAGGCTTTGCTTCCGCAGGCTTTGAGCAGCTCCAGTTTTGACGGTGGCCGGTCGCCTGTTAGGGAAAGGAAAAGTGCAGTTATCCTGAAAGAATCAAATCTGTGTATCCTGGGTTTTCCTAGTTAGTGGATTTTGAATGAGTCGTGTCAGCCTTTGGGATTTGAGTTCTTTTGTTTGCTTACAACCCCTGCGGACGGAAGCCAAGTCAGAGTAAGATGCCATTTCCTGGTAATAATCCATGACCAATAAGCTGTTGTTTGCATGGGAAATTCTCTGTGTTGTTCCTAAAAAAGGTTTCTTTCTGTATTTCAGCTTGTTAGTGACTTACTGGAATTCTGTTTCTACACCTTCCGAGAGTCTCAGGCACTGAAAGTCGAGTTTCCAGCCATGCTCGTGGAAATCATCAGTGACCAGCTACCAAAGGTGGAATCGGGGAATGCCAAGCCCTTGTACTTTCACAGGAAGTAACAGAAAATGTCTTAAATGGAAGAACTTTGCCTTAAGTTTCCCTGTGTTATTCCACACCCGCGAAGGACTCGAGAAACCATATTCTAAACATGCTATGTACACTCGGTCAGCAGTCTCTGAATAGTCTCAAATCATACGAAGGGTTTGGGGAATGGAAAGCACTTGACTCGGATTTGGCAAGACCTAGATGTTTGGAAATTACCCTGTAACCCTAAAACACTCAAAAATTGTTCCTGTTCCTCTGGATGAAAAGCCATATCTAGTCAATAACTCTTTGATTTTGATATTTTATCAGATGGAGTTTTAAATATGCCATGTAGTTTCTGGTATTGTTTGCTTGTTTTCAAAGGGTTCGAGAACTAATGAGAACTTTTTAAAGCTTACCCTTGGTTTGCACATAAAACGTAAAGTCAATATGGGGCATTAATATTCTTTTCTTGTAAAAAAAAATATAAAATAAAATAAAAAAAATAAAACCACAACAAAAACAAAACCTATCTATATATACACACACATATATACACCCACACGATCCCTAACGTGTAAAGTACTAACAGGACATTTGGTGTGGAATACTCTGCTATCCCCACCTGTGGCATTTGTTGTCCGTGTTATCCCGCCGTCGCGGATATACACTGTGGTGAAGTCTCCATTCACTGTTGAATTTCAGAGGATAAGATGTGAAAACAAATGCCCCGGTTTCAATTTATAGTACCTATTGTGCTGGCTTTACAAATAATTTTTTGCAGTCTTTTGCTGTACTGTACATTGCTGTATGTATAAATTGTGAAGGACCTGAAATAAGGTGTAAGGAACTTTTGTAAATGAGACAAAAACAAATCTTTAATGGTTAATAGGATGAATGGGAAAGTATTTTTGAAAGAACTCTATTTTGCTGGAGACTATTTAAGTACTATCTTTGTCTAAACAAACAAGGTAATTTTTTTGTAAAGTGAAATGTTCTGCATGCATAATGAACCGTTTACAGTGTATTTAAGAAAGGGAAAGCTGTGCCTTTTTTAGCATCATATCTAATTTACCATCCTCCAGTACCTGTTGTAAATAACCGCAGTTAACCTTTTCAGTTGTATTTAAGCCTTTCTCTTTTCCTCTCTCTCTTCCCCTTCTGTCTCGCTTGCCAGTGTGTGTGACTTGAGCACATCTTAGGAATCCCGCTTCATATTTCTGTAGGAAACTCAGCGAGGTTGTGTTTGCCACCACTCTACCGAGGTTTCATTTTACAGGACAAATTACGGTCTCTCCAAAGCCTTTGCCAGCTTAGTGACAGAGTGAGTTCCTGCCCTCTCTTCCCTTCCTCCCTCGGGGGAACGGGGGCGAACAAGATGTTGAATGAGTCGTCTTTTTTTTACTAAGGTTTCCCAGGTTGTTTGTTTTCCCGTTGAATACTGGATGTGTAACCCACCTTAGGAGGTCAGATGATGATTTCAGAGGGGGGCGAGTGATCTCTGATTGCCACGGAGGGAGCGTGCAGATCACGGCAGCGAGTCCACTGGCGCGAGGGGCGGCGAGGGGCCGGGGAGGGCAGAGGACGCGGGTGGAACCGTGAGTCTCCACTAGAGCGGTATGTCATTCTGCCAGCGTTTTGTGAGGAGCAGAACACGTCTGAGAAAGACAAATGTTCACACTACAAGTTCAACTCGGTTGGTCTGATTTTGTCTCAAAAATGTTTTCTCTAGAGTAAGACTGCAAAGAAACAAATTTCTGAGGTGATTTTCACTCTTTCACGATTTATAAGCAAATACAAACTTTTGGAGTAGAATAGAGGACAGGTGAACTTTTTTGAGGCTCAGCTGTTGCTACCACGTGCTCATGTTTAACTAGAGCAGCTTTTCAGAGTCACACCCTACAGCGTTCTCTCTGGGCACCGCTGTTCTTTCTGAGCTCCAGTTTGTCCCCTGGCCGGTCCGACTGTAGCATTTCTTTTCCAAGGTGGTGGAACTCAGAATTCTACACCCTTTCCGAGTCCCGGTTTTGAGGTGCGCTTTGGTGCACTGCAGACAGTCAGTGCTACTTGTCTTTTTAAATGACACCTGCCTTATGCAATGGGTAAAGACTGTATTCAGAGAGGGGGGTTCTATATAAATATATACATACAGGTATTATTTGCATTTTGGAAGTCTAATTCATAGGCAGATCTTTCAATACTGACCTGCACAGCAATATGAAAGCCAAACTTCCAGCGTGAAATAGATACACAGCATGCAGACTGGTTGTTTACAGTACAGATGCAGTCACACATCCATCTTCTCATTTGCTTTTTGTTTTTTAAAGTCTGAAATAGAAACTCAAAGCCAGGTTCTGGGTGAATACAGTCTGCAGCAGCTTTTTATATTAACAAAGTTACTGCCTCCTTTTCTGTCTCAGAGTAACTTTGCTTGATTAAAATAGCAAAGCCATATTCTACACTTCACTGTTAAATGCCTGTCCCAGTCCAAATTGTTGTCTGTTTGCTCCTATTTTTGTACCTTATTACTTTTAATCTTGGTTTGGTACAATTCATAATTCACAGAAACTTCATATAATTAAACACACTAAATTAGTTTTAAAAAGCAATTTATATCTTTATGCAAAAACGTATGTCTGTCTTTGCAACAACTGTAAGCAGATTACAATAAATCCTTTACTTTAATCACCTGTTGTTTATGAAACCATTCATTGATTATTATTTTTTTGCTAGAGATCATGGAAGTAATAGCTCCAATTGGATATAGATGTTGTAAGAGGCAGTATTCTCTTGTCGAGGACACTTAAGCAGAATAGCCATCACTTTTTTTATCTAAACCTGTGTACAGCAAAAAAAGAAAAGGAAACCCAACCAACCCTAGTTTTTAGCTACCGGGAAGTTACGTTCTTTTGCATTTGTTTAGAATGAAATAGGCATTTGTCTCCTGCAAAATACAAGACAAAGCGAAACACCTTCTAGAAGTGAGCTTCTGTTCATTGAGCTAAATTATTCTGTGGTGAGAAGGAACAGGGAACGCAGCACGAGCATTGTATACACAGTTGAAAATGTAAAATAGTGTTAATGTTCTGCAGTGGGTATGTCAGGAATACTACGCATCGTGCGACTGAGCAGTTGCACCAAGTAAAATAGAAAAGAGTAAAGTCTGCAATATCAAAATCTTATTAAAAAGATACTTTACAATCAATAATGCAAAAAGCTAATTCACAGGGTGGTGTTTTTCACTGACTTGTTTAAACATTTATGAAATTAAACAATTCTACAGTTAATGCACTTTTAATTGTTTATTAAAGATTTGACTTTTTCTTTTTTTAGAGCAATGTTTTCAGCTGGAGGTCAATGACTTGATAAGATAGACAGCAGTTCTGAGGCCAGGAAGCTCAGAGGAATGTTAAAGAATTCTTGGAGTTTAAATAGATTCCTGGATGAATAAAAGCAGCCAGCAGTATGGTGTAAACAGTAAAATCTATGCATAATGATGCATTTATAATTAGGGGTTTGCTTCTGTATGTTTAAAGCTTTTTAAATAAATAGAAAATATTGTTTGGTCTTTATGTTAATGTCTGCAAGTACCTATTTTTCTTCTTTTTTTTTTATACAAATTGTACAAATATACATGAATTAAACTGGTTTGATTGCAAGTATTCCTTGCACGTTAATCTCAGCTAGGTGCTGGTGCAGTGATACCCCTAGAGACAAGCTTCTGCTTGTCCACAGATGCTATTAAGTAACGTGAAGCAGCTCACACTAACAGAACATCCTTCCTCCTACCTCTAGAACTCCGGTCTCATCCAGCTCTATCGCTCTGGACAGAGGCTGGCTCAGCCAGAGAGCAGCTCCTCCCACTCCGGAGCGAGTAGGGACTGCCCCTCGGGGACCAACGGGGCTCACTTCCCCTGGTAGCTGCTTGCCCAAGGACGTGCTGCCACCCTTACCCCACGAGCTACACCACACTCCAAGAAACAAACCTGGCAACCTTCGAGAGCCAGAAATGTCTGGCTTCCCAGTTTCAGTTAACCTAGGGCTGCTGAACCCATTGGCCAAATCTCTCTGGTGGAAATGGGGGTCAGTGTTTTATGTATCAGTGAAGAAATCAACCTCCCTGGGCAGGGTCAGCGGCTTTTTCCAGTTCCAATTGGAGTAAGATTGGTAGAGGAGAAAATACCCCCCCTGCTATCCTGGTTTGTTCTGTGCACCATCTCCAAACAGCCACCGCCGAGTTCTGCGGGAAGCTCGGCCTGTGGTGCACGATCACCATGTAACTGCATTTCAGTTTTTAAATAACAAGGTACACAAACTTTTTATTGCCAAAAATCCTTGCACCTGCCTTCTGTTTGCTGAACTGTCAGAACAGAAGAGGCTCGGCAGCGTCCAGAAAAATTTCCCCTGTGTTTCCAAGCAGATGTACCTGTCATATGCTGTTCTAGAAATAAGAAAACACTACTTAAAAACAACCAGAGTTGTAACCTGACCTCAAGCCGGGACACTGCTTGCTTTCAGGTATCTACAGAGGCTGGGACATCACGATGACTCCAGCATTACCAAGGTAAAAATGCCCTTGCATTGCAGAGGGTTTGCTAGGTCTTGCCACAGCATAACATTTTTAAAAGAGCCCCAGTGCAGATGGCAACAGGGTGAAGTTTATTTGGCGCTTACCTGTGGTTACTGCAAGCGCAGGCGAGGGCACGCTGCTGAACTCTGATGGAGGAAAACGATGTCCAGGGCAGGTGCAGCTTAGAAGGTGGAGCTCCAGTGAAGACTTTCAGGTAAACCAGGTTCAGCACTGGTGCATGTAGAGTCTACATCAGCCCCCTGTCAGCAGCTTCCCTCTTTAAACTGCAAACCAGGTAAGAAAGAATGGTGAAAGGGGTTAAAAGAAAGAGAACAAGGCAGCAGAGAGCACTGAGAAAGGCAAGTTTCTCCCCTCATCTTTTCTGTGATAGTATTAGAGAAGCTCAGCTAGCAACAGCTGTAAGCAGTGCAGCAGGAACACTTATTTTCATTACAGAGCAGATAAATCAGCCAGTGAGATTTTCTGGGCATCAGAAGGAAACTTGCCATGAAGATCAACTGGAACAATGATTAACAACATTCAGCAGTCTGAATTAAACCCCCAGGCTTTTTCACCCAGCAAAGTGAAAACGCTGCCCAGCCGAGGCCCAGAGCTGTGCCCTGTCCAGTGACTAACCCAGACTGTAAATTCCCACTGATCCCAGCTACTCGGGAGTCTCAGTTTTTCCATTAATTATTCAGCAAACACACATTCGCCCTTCATCCCCAGGCTGAGGGATCCAAGCTCCACCCCCACAGTGAGGGCAAGGCAAACGTCACTTTGCATAGACAGCACAAAAATGGGCTCTTTTTTTTTCCCCTAATTTTCAGCCTGTGTCGTGCATTCACTACTGGGAGTCTCAGCTTTGGAAAAGTGCCCCCGGGCACAGCGAGCTGCACACAGCGAGGGAGAGGGAACCCCCCCCAGGCTTAAACGGAACCGGGCCGGAGGCTGTGACCCGAGCGGTTGCTCCGGGAGGACAGGAGAGCAGCAGACCAGACCCACAGCGAACACCCACTCCTGCAGGCACCAAGAGAAGAGCACTTCAAGCAGCTTTCCCAACAGCTGACTCCCTGTCCTCCATCCTGGGTCAAACCAACAGTGCATTTCTCTGCTCTTCCCTATCTCCCAAGCCGTGGCAAAGATGGACAAGAGGCACACCCTACCGCCCAGCTTCAGGAGGGAAAACAATCTCAAAGGATGGGAAAGGGCCCCGACGTTACAGGCTTTTTAATGTTTAGCATTCCTGAACAGTTGGCACCAGGGCATCATTTGCAGTGCTGTTCAGCAGCGAGGCTGAAGAGCAGCAAGTGCCACCCATGGCTACTCAGCTGTGAGTCTGTACTCGGCCTCGGTGTGACCGGGCTGATGCGGAAACCCGCCCGGTGGGGAGCACTTACCCCAGGCACTGCTGGGAGGCAGGGTGGTTAGCCTGAAAGCCAGAGCTGAGCTGGCTCAGCTCACACCACTGCCTTTAGACAGCATCCAGGACGTGAGAAAGTCTGGATCAGTATTACCTCTGCTCGGGGCAGCATCTCTCAGGAGAAAAGTGTTCTGCTCATTCAGGTTCTGTGTAGCTCCGGAAGTGACGGGATTCTCAAAAGCATTCACCTAAAGGCAAATCAGGGTCACAGGACTGGATGGATATAATATATATTATATATATATATTGGGTCTTTATAAATCACCTCTGTTAAAAGGAGGGAGGGAAAAAAAACCAAACAAACCAAAGCACAGAGGTAGAGCTGAGAAATACATTGAGAATTTTGTAAGACAGCAGCCAGAACAAGGTCAAATGTGCACTGCACTTTTAAAACAACAACAGAACAAATGCAAGTGACTTACAGAGCTTGTAAAGCTCCAGTTATGGCAGCTTGCTATCTGTCAAGCCAGCACACCTAGCTGCCATGCCTACTGGGCCAATAGCAGAGCCACAACTTCCCTCTTTCAACATTTCCCACCAGCTGGTAGCCATGAAAACCGAGTCTGGCCAGACAAACACCATCCTGCCTCCAGAATGACTCTGACAAGGCCACAGATGAGTTGCTAGAGCTGTGGGCCCAAGTGACCCCGTACTCAGCCAGAACAGTGCTTTGCCACATGAACCAATCTGAGTAAGGAAACCTGCAGGCTGCTGCTCTATCTGTGGGTGCAACTATCTCCTTAGTCCTGAGTCAAGGAGCAAATTCAAGAACTCGATCTCCTTCACAGAATCCAAAAGCTCTCAGTCTTCAGTGCTTGGGCCACTCAGCCACTGCGCCAAGACGAGAATGGCCCAGAAGCTGTATGGCAGGGAGTCTCTGCTCAAATGCCACGAGAACAGACCAGCCCAAACTCCTCAAAGCTCTGAGCTTTAGCACTTCAGAGCTGCACAGCCTTGGCCCAGCAGAGCTCCATCTGGAAGCCATTTGTGCGCGCTCTATGCAGTCTGGGCAAAGGAACAAAATAATGGTATGGGCTTAAGGGGGAAAAAGCCATCCCAAGCTTAAGGCAGCATTAACCATTAACTGGGTTACTAATCACATTAGGTAGAAAAACTTGCAAGCTAAGTGTGTCTGCAGTAGATGACTCAAAATCCACGGTGTCCAATTTAACAAGTAAGCGAGCCTGTATTAGCGTCTCGTCCCGTCACACCTTCCTGCATCCTCTCCACTGCCTCCCAGGGGGGCTACTTGAAGGAGAGAAAATTACAAAGATTAATGATAAATTGCATGTAATTTGTTTGTTTTGTTTTTTTAATCACAAGGCACAGATTTATGCACCACAAGGTTTCTAGAAGGTTTTTCAATGACCACACCTAACACTTACTCCTCAGATAGTTCTACAACTTGTAAGACAGGTACTTGAGGATGCTGATGCTATGAAGAACCATTAAGACTTTGCAAGTGACAGTTACAGTAGAGGAAGAAAGGGAAGCTCAAGGAAGAGGTAGGTAGACAACATAAAATGCAAGAAGCCTCCAGGATGCACAAGGACCACAGACTCTTCTCCTTTTGGCTGGAGCTGTGCCAAGTTGCCTGTTTTAAGTGAGGACAGCTCCCCGTCCATTCTGTGGCCTGCTTGAGGCTGACTGCCTCCAGCTGCCAACAGGTATTTCACATCGTAACTTACGGAACCAGAGCAAAATATTCCCCAGCATAGGAGTAACTTAGGTCAGATAACATTTTATTTCATTTACAGTGATTTTTTTTTTTGAGTAGCAAAGGAACCGTGACATATAGGAGCCTGCTCTAAAAGTTCAAGTGTCTTATCTGTATAAAACAATGAAATCCTACACACAACGTACACGAACGCGTTCTTTGAAGACATCTGAAAGAATGTCATGTCTTGATACCTATGATTTGACTCACTGGTGTCTGTTCCACACTGGCTATTCCCCTTTGGAATAAATTTCATGGTCAGCACGATAGCTTTTTTATCCAGCAGCACTTCCCAAACCCAAATAACATTCTGTTAAAAAAAGCTGGTTATCAATGCATAATCATCACATCTCTGACACAATGGGGCACAGATCAACCAAATATTTTACTTTAAATGCTACTTATCTTGCAAACAAACATACCACTACTGCTCTTTGCAACAGAAAAAAGCACCCCACTAAAAATTAACCCATCCCTCCACCCCTTCCTTGTCCTCCCACCCATTCCAACCCTTTAAGAATTTTTTTTTTCAGTTCATATTTGGCAACATTTAACATCTTTATACAGCTTGGGATCTTCAACCCCCAGTCAAGCTCTTCGTCCAGTAAAGGCAGTCACACAAGTAGAGAGAAGTGACTATAACAAAAATCCATGGATACCATGTACACCTTCTTGGCGTTCAATGCACAAAGCTACAAGAATTGAACATAATTTTGGGGAATAAGTCCTCTCTTGCCATTTAGTGTGCCTTCTAGCCATCCCGGTTCTCTGGAAAATTGCACTGCAAAAGAAAAGGAAAGAAATTAATGTGTCTTCTTATGACCAAATTAGTAGGTTTAGCTTTAGCTCCATGACAACCAGGACAAAGCATCCGTAAAGACATCCATTTTTCTGCAATGACCAGTGTAAAAAATCTGTCTAGGAAAGATGGAGGGGAGGATTAACTTAAATACCTGCACAATATAGGTGCTTGAACTGTCTTCTGCAAAGCATACGTGGTGAAATAGCTTTTAAGAGCAGGAGGCTTCATTAAGGAAACAGTTAATGGAACTCGGGATGGGTGTATAAAATAGAAAATGCAGATGTCTTTGGGGAGAAGTCAGGGTTCATATCAAACACTGGGAAACCATTTCAGTAGCTGGGGGAAAGCAAGGCCAAAAGCCTGGCTTGAGCAGAGGCGATGAATCTGGAAGCTCTGAGCCCCAGAAAAATGGCACAGGACCTTACTCTGTGTGAAAAGCGAGCATTAGGATTAGCAAGGATTACAGGGGGCACAGAACTGAGCCAGACCTCACTCCAGGTATCACTTCACGGAGCAGAGCTGCTGTGAGAAGAGACCAATGGACAAAATCTGAATCATTCTCCCAGTTAAATGCTCCCTCTGAAATTCAGTTACAGTTGTGCTATTCACAAGAGGTGAAGGAAGGGCTCGAACGCCGTGTTCCCAAGTGCCACCCGAGGTGTTTACCATGCTGACCCCAGAGTTCACACAAGAGCATCTCCACATCAAAATTAAGGAAAATTTCATCTCAGCCTGCCAGCGTGCCCCAAGTTACTGTGTGAGCAACAGAACTAATGCAATGTAGCTTCCTCTCTACATTCTGAGCACATTCGGCAGGAAGTTAAAAAAGCAGCACAAGCCTCACTTCTCTGAACAGCAGCCTAGGAAGTCCTCAGATCCCCTATCAAATTTCTTACCCGAATATGATACAGGTACCTACTTACCTATGGAACTGTAACATCCCACACTTTCAGCAACCTACGGCATCCTCTACCATATTAATTTATCCTCACAGTGCTTCTGAGACAGACATTATTTAGGGAAGAGATCAGACAAATGCTGAAACATGCTGCCAGCCATGTCAGTGCTTTATTTAAAACACATTAACACATTGGGGAATGTGATATTTGTAGCCTTCTACAAATCAGGGAAATAACAGTTGAGAGCGAGCAACATGTTAAGTCTCACTTTCAAAAGCATTGTAAGGCTCTAAATTTGAGCACTTAAAACATGCTTTCCCCTAGTTTTCTCCTCGTGTCCTATTATTGTCAGACAGCGGAGCTGGAAGCTGCGCTCAGAAACCACAGCTTGAACAACAGCTATCAACAGCTATACCTCTGAGGGATCCAGAAAACAAAACTGCTTTCAAACAGCATTAAAAGTCTAGGCTTCTATTTGTAATGAATACATTTGACAGCAGAATTCCAAAGGAAAATACTACATAGAAAATTACCTTTTGGGATCGCTGCACACACCGTAACTCACACTGTTACTGTTGGTTATGAGCAGGCCCTCCTCCACCTTCACCATTTTTAGCCCACAACTGCAGAGCGCGCACCGCTTGAGGCCGCGTCACCGACACCACCACCAACCTCCCTCCGGAGGTTCCACTGCGGCGGCTGCGATTTCACCCTCCCCAGCAACCACGCCAGCGGCTGCAGAAGGCAGCCAAACCTCCCCGCAGCCTGCCATGCCCGTGGAGCACATCTGCATGCAGGGAGCAAACTCCAACAGTGACGCTTCGGAAGAAAGAACAACTAGAAAACAGGAAAGCAGAATATTCCTATGTGTCCTCTGGAGCTCAGCCTCCGTTTCCATTAGAGGGAGGCTAGATGTGCTGGCATGTGAGTGTCTAGAAATCAAAGGCCTGCTCAAAACGAGGCCTCCTCAGAGAGGATCATACTGAGGTTTAAATTTAGGACATGCTCAAACCATGCTGAATCACTCGGCTCAATACAACAGCAAATTTCAGATGAAATATTTTCTAAACAATAACAAACACCACAGCATGTTCAGAGATAACACACGATGTCCCAGCAACTGGACCCGAGTGACACAAACCATCCTCATCCCATGACTAGACAGGGATTGTACAGCTGAGCTCTGAGCTTGGGAAATTCAACAGGGTACGTGGGTGTTACGCAGCCCAGAGTCTCGCTCTCATGAGCAGAAGCGACTCAGGAAGGAACTGACCCTCAGATTAGGAGTAAATTCACCATCTCAAGAGGAATCAGTCTTTTTTAAAAAAAATACATCAAGAAGCAATTCTCAATATTCAGCAGCAGTGGCAACTGTCACATCGGGCCAGCCCTCTGCCCCACCCCTGTCACCTTACACAGGACTGGTTAAGTACCTGCGTACGTCCTGGAAACCTTCTGCAGGCAGAGGATGCTAATGGAGAAACCGTCCGCCTGTGAAGCTGCTTTAAGGTCGGACCATCCTGGCTGCTTTGCTAGTCCATTCCCAAAGCGTAGTGTAGAGCAGCATCCATTGAAAATAAAGAACACTTTGCCACACAGAAGACATTTCTCTATCCTGCACAGCTCTCCTCAAACCCAGGACAGGGGCTGTTCCTGAAAAAATACCCTGCTCAAGAGAAGATGTTCTGCAGTGTCCCCTTTCTGTCATTTCTTCCCTGTCAACAACAATTACAGTTCTCTGCACTTTCTCGGGCCTGCCTCGTTTAAAGATACCTTGCTGTAGAAACTGCACTTTTGGCCTTAGAACTACAGCTCATGATGGGACCAAGCATCCCATAGGACTGTCATGGGTTGGCTAGAGACAGGAGGGAGAAACACTTGTAGCATAAAAGACATGGAGCTGAGAACTAAAAATTACATCTTTTCAGCAGGGTTTAACAAGAGAGTAGCAAGACTGTACCAGACCAATCAAAGATCCATCACCAAAAGCCCTCAGCTTTTCGGAGAGGGGAAACAGCAGCCACGGTGTGAGGCCGGAGCAGGACAGCAGCCTCCTCCACACCTGCTGCAGGGCCATGCCAGCACTCAGACTCAGTGGAGGTGAAGTGCAGAAAAGGGGAAGCTCTGAGGACCAGCACTGTTTGGGACAGCTTTGCTGAAGTGTATCTAATGCATTAAACAAAATCAGCCAGCTTGCAATGAGATCTGCAAGTGAAAGTTCCTCTGATCTCATCTAATAAACACACACAGTACGGTCAGCTTGGCATTTGCAGCATCTTTCTTCCTTTTCTGTATTCTCCACAGGAGATAGCTTCAATATTGCCACTGTTGTGATTATCTAACAGCAGATTCAGAAACTTTGCGAGCAGCTCTTCCCAGACACCCAATGCTATAAGCAGACCTTTGCTCTGCTTTGGCAGCTCAGAAGTTTGACAAGTCTTGACTACAAATGAGACCAAGCCCTGCTTCCACAGTGGTCTTAGTTCATCACCAAGGTGCCACTAACTTCAGCAGGACCGAATGGGATACCAATTTGCACACCTTTGTGCAAACCAGCTCTTTGGAGAGAGGACAGAAAGAGGGGAGGCAACTGAACCTGCACAGTGCCAGTACAAGGGCCTCCCTTCCTGAGGGGCTACGTTACCAACACAGTGAGCCCCAACCAGCTACGTAAATGAGGAGTGCATTTTGTGGGCAACAGAAATCTCACTGCTAAAACCACTGCACCACCCGAATACATTTCCATAGAAACGGAAATCACACTGGCCAATTCTTCACCAAGAACTTCAATTCGAGCAACAAAATGTGGTTGCAAGCCCTCTGTGTTTAGAAACCCTGATGGCTTTTTGAAGCATTCCCAATGGGTAAAGTTGACCAGAGAAATACACAAACATTTAGCATGCTTTGGTTAGCACAGAATTTGGAATTTAAAAACTTGCTGTTTCCCTTAAATACCTCGTGAGAAGCAGAATTATCTTGTGGACAGGACACAGGGCGAGGCGTCAAGGGGTCGTCTGCCTGACTGCTGAAGATCTACTGCATGACCACAAATAAAACAGTCTACCTGTAAGGGCTCCAGCTTGTGAACACAACAATACACCATGACAAACTAGTGAAGGTGGAACTCAGCCTGCAGACTGAAGCTTCCCTGTACAGAAGTGTCCCCGCTCCTAGCAGAGCTGGCAAAGATCTGGTCAATACCATGAATAGAGAGAGCACTCAAAGAATAATTTGGCTTACTCTAAAATAAGGTCATCAAGTGGTTGGTCAGATGAGTTGCTGCCGAGTTCCCTGTGCTATACTTGAGTGTACACAGACACTGAGACTTGGGGCCTTTGTCCTGAGTGGATTCCCATCCCACCTGACAGCCAAGCATCTCTGACAGTCCTGCACACACACCAACTACAAGGTACAACACATCAGCTTAAGCATCTTCTGGTACTAGCATCTCTCTTCTGGAGACCACTGCTTCCACAACGCCGTTGGCAGGAGCAAAGCCAGACTAGTTAAGGTGCCACTACCTTCAGCGACTTACTAAAACTTCTGGAAAAGTCAGTAGGAACTTGGTAGTGCTCAATTAATGCACTTTGATGTTTCCCAGTACTTTGAAATCCACAGAAGAAAGGCGCACAAAACGAAGCAGCTTTATCCTCCTTTTTACCTCTGCAAAAGAACTATTTGCACATCCAGTGCAATGGAGTATTTTGGGAGTACTGCTTCGCTTTGATGGAAAACCTTCATTTGTCAGTACCATAAAGACAGACAGTCCAGCAGCCACAGTATGAGCAAGAGAGCAGAGCCTGCCATGGAGTCAAAGCAGGGACATTAAGTAAGGCTGGCAGTTTGTTACACTGGGAAATAGAGAGGGGGATGACAATGGCTGTGTGAACACGGCTTCTTCTGTCCCTACTAAGCTTGGTAGGGAAGATCAGTGCCACACCTCTCCAGTTCTCCGCATCGTTTCCCTCCGCGAAAAACTGATCTTTAAAATTGTAAAAGGCTTCAGTGAGAGCTACCTTGAGAAGTTTTCAGGAAGCCTTCCCCTGGCGATGCTGCCAAGGAATGTTGTGTAAACACCACTTACCCTATCGAAATCACCTCCCCCTAGCAAAATTCCCACTGACTGACTTCTAAGCAGCCTCTTTGAAGAATGAGAAATTCAATAACACTTGGCTCCAAAGCTGGCAAACTTTCCATGCCAGACAGTCTGATTATTCTTTCCACGATTATTGGGAATATCTGCTTCAACAACAACAAAAATATACAGCCAGCATATGTCTCTCACCATCCCCAACCATACTCTGCTTCTTCCCACATGTGCCCTTACCCAGCTGCAAACAGCTCTGCAGTCCAGCTTTGCCTCTAAGCACCTGAATGATATTGTTATGTGCTGTCAATAACAGAACCTCCAGCAACTGGGAAATAAAACTAGATCCTGAGGTACACGGAATTGAACATTAAAAAAATCCAGTGGATTGTTCAGAATACATTATTAATTTTCTTACACAATTCAATTAAATACAAAACCCTTTGTCTTCTCCTTTGAACTTACCAGATAGTACCTTAGCATGTATATCCCATTACACCCTACTGGACAGGCTGCAGCATTTGGGGTAGCACAGGGTACGTGCAGTATTGAGAGCACCTGAATATGCACTGAATATGCAAATGCTCAGATTCTGTTCAGATAGCTATCGGGTGATGGAAAGCTTCATTTCAAATACTAGTAAATCTAACCTTGTCAGCTGGAGACCAAAACAGGGGGTGGTTTGGGGTTTTTTCCCCGTTTAGGAAAAGGAAATGGAGACAGGGCTAAAGGTTAAACTCCTACCTTCTTGCACCAGTATTACATTTAGCAGCTAGGGCAAGTCCAAGACTGTATTTCACTAAATGCCTTTTATTATCCTGTTTCAGGCTACAGCAGCCAGAAAGGCTCAGTCTGGATAGTAACAGGTAAGAGAGAACTGCTGCAGTCAACATCTACGGACCAAGAGAGATGAAACAGATGGAGAAGAAGGAAGGGAAACTAAAAACAGAAGGAAACAAAGCAGAAAAGAGGGAAGTGAAAGGAAAAATCTCAACAAGCAGTAAGAGGTGAGACAGACAGGATTAGAAAAGTGACACAGGCAGGGTGGAGAAAGGAGAGGGATAAAACCTTCACTAATGGAAGCAGCACTTTTTAGTAGACATTAATTTAACAGTTACTTTAATGGTTGATACTAGCTGTATGTCAACTTGATTGATGCGTTGTCACTTTGATAGTTAAGATTATTGGTAGAGCTGCAGAATTGATGTATTATTACTTTAATTCTTCATTTGGGGGCTTTATTAGGGCATATGGGAATTTAAATTGAATAACTAAAGAACCTGGATTGATTCACTGGAGTCTGATCCCAGCAGAGACACAAGGGTGCTCAGTGCAAAAAGAAAAGGGCTATGTGAAGGCATTTCAGGAGCTGGAAACATGGAGACTGGCCTGCACTTCTGATGAGAATCCCCTTCCATCCTGACAGGACACAACCTATTGGGGACCACTGCGGAACGACCAGCAAGTTATAGCAAAGTTCAGTTACTGCCTTGTTTTTTGCAGGGTCTCTTCCTTTTTTCTGCCAATCCACATTCTATTTTAGGCTGAAAGCCCTGCAGAGCAAAGACAGTATCTATAAAATCACCAGGAGATAGTAGAATAAATTTCAAAAGTATTTAAGGAAACATAATTTTTCCCATTGGAAATCGGCAATGAGGTTTTCAAAATACAACCCCCGTAAGCTCTTCCCAAGCTTCCAACATCATTTGTGTGATCACATGGAAAAAGAGTCTTAGAGGTGAAACATTTCACCACAGCTGCCAAAGAGCTGCACTCTGTACTTGTTCTTGGACGCCTGACTGAAAAGCTCAGCCGAGGCTGTAATGCACCCAAGCCCTGGTAGCTTTGCCCTAACTTCCAGCGATCTCTTTGCGTGAGAGAAGAATCTCAACACTGCTCTCACACGAATGGGCAATGCAGAAGCAACTCTTTCTTGAAAGGCTTTCATATCCCATCCCGTGCCAACACAACAGGCGTGCAACCCTTGCTGTTCTGCGTTAGAAATGCATCTCTACTCTGCACCTCACCTCTGTCCCCATGCACCAGATTCTTCCCTGGTACACAGTTTTATATCTGCTGAAGCCCCCTATCAGTCATGTTTTAGAAAGCTTAAGATTAAAATAACTGGTGTTAGAGACTTTGAAAAGAGCAATCATTTAGCTAATTCATCTTTAAAAGACTTCCCCCCTAACTCGATTCAGACATGGTTTGCCTGCAAGGTGCCACTACCAGGAAACATCAAGCCTGACACTGTGAAGGGGGTGCTGGAGTGAGTGCTACAGGCAGGGTCCTGATGGGGACCTCAGACCACCTCATGCTGCAAAAAAAGCAGACTGAAGTCTGGACAAGGCTTACTGTTTACCTGGAGGAGGCAGGGGACAGGAATGTCCCATGCTCTGTCTACTTTAAAATAAGCATCAGAAACAAGGGGAAGGAGATGTCCGTAACTGTGCCATCTTGTTGTTGTTATACTAAAAAAAATATGTTCTGCTGAGTTTCTCATTTGTTGCAGCTTGTTAAACAAATGAGGAACATCCTACTGGGCTCAGGAAGGACAGGACAAAAAGATTTTCATTTATGAGAAAAACTTTCCCATACACACTTTTGATCCAGTGCTAACACAGTTAAGAGGGTGCATTTGGGGAAGTACAGGACATATTTAGTCAGTTTTTAATGCCTGCAGGTTGATGTTTTCCAGCTGGTTTAGGCTGTGTAGTTTTCTCTTTTTCCCACTGGATGTAAACTTGGAATTTGGAATAACCCTCCTTTACTAGACATCCAACCAAATATTCTCACATGTGGTACTCGAATGACCGGGCAGTACATCTCCTAAGTGCATTTGGTCATGCAGAATTAAATTCCACTTTCCCTCTGGAAAGCACATACCAGATTTCTGACCTGGCAGCGATCTAGAAGCTGACAATGGATGAGAAGAAAACAGGCATCACTGCAGAACTTCCAATTTCTTTGGAGGCCAGCATGCCTCTTACTAACCCCCTGTGTCTACACAGACTGAAAGACTGGTGTCAGTACTCACAAGGTTTTTAGGGATGTAATTGTCAGATTGCTCTGAATCCCCCAGTCTGAACAAGACTTGAATGAAGATTTGGCCAAACAGTCTTCTGGTTTTTAGTAATGAATGTAACTTTTTATCAAGGTCTGGTAATGAACAATGGTCTTACTGTGCTGCAGCTACGAATTAATTTCTGCTTAGAATTATGATTGAATGGCATTGCTGAATTTGTCCAGGCTCTGTTGAGTCATTCCATACCACCTCTTTCTGACAAGAGGCATTTCCTTGCTTTAGGAAGAAGCTACACTCTACTGTCATCTTCTGCATCTTCAGAGGATGCACTGCAGTAGTCATCAGCATGAGGTTTAGAAACTAAACCTGTTCCTATCAGTCTGAAGTCCATGTGGAGCTGCTACAGTGTAGACCATGGAAGCTCCCTAAGGAGGAACATGGGAACACCCATGAACATGGGGATCACCTTCTGGACGTTCAGATGTAAACTATATCTAACTTCACAGAAATCTATGAACACAGTTCTTCATTCTGCACCTCAGTGAACAGTCTTTTTTCTACAAATACTTACACATATTAAGGCACTCCTTGACCCAAAAAGTAAACACTCCCTTTTCTCCCCAGAGATCACCTGATTTACCTGGAGCTCTGCTTGCTTGAAATTCCTTAAACAGATTTTTTTTTTCATTAAATGAAAATTCCCTGTGTTATCTCAGAACGATAGTTCACAGTTAAAAAACATACACCTTCAACAGCCAAGATGGTTTCTCTACTGCTGAATAGCCTCTCTTGCTGCTACACATATTTAAATGCTGCTAAGAGATTAGACCAATTGGAAGTGTCTGCTCACCAGAAATCAAAGACATTGCCTCACAGTGCCAAGTAGCTTCTGCACACCAGAGATCTTACACATCACCAACTGCGTGCCATCGGCAACACTGGCGGAGTAGCGGTTGGGCTTCTATTTTTTTCAAAAGCCATTTTAGCAGTTTTGTCAATTTGCTTTTTATTGCTTTGTATTTACTCAAGCAGTACTTACCATCTTCAAAAATTGCTCCTGTCTGAAATGATAATTCAGAGCTGTGTTCTGCCTCACACGGATAAACTGCTCTTGCTTTTCGGCGGACAATGCTGAAAAATGAAATGATGAGTTATAGTCATTTTTTACCATTATGAAGACACTCTCTCTCCATTCTCATCTGGATGACTAGAACTTTAAACACAATCTCACATGCATCATTACAGGCTTATAATTCATACACACAAATGCCAGAGCTGAAGCCTCACAGCTTACTGGTGGCATTTCTGAATTTCATGCTCCCAACTTTATGCCCACTTATTTTTATGATAAACTTGAGCTTCAGCTGCAGTTAAAATTTTCCCAAGTGCTAATCAGCAATGAAATCAATAGTAGGCAAAGCATACTATTCTTATTTTGTAGGCTAATCATCACTGTATCTTCTGAAACATCTCTCCACGAACCTTGCAGTTCAGCTTTTCACTGCTGCTGGATAGAATCCGCTTGTTCTATTTGGTTACTCTACGACACTGCCAGGCTGCTGCAGATACTGTTCTGTCCCAAATGCAATGTTTCAGGCAGTCTTTCAGAGGTGTTCTCAGGATGCTCAGTAATAAGTCATCAATACAAATTTGTCCAAAGTACTCATTTCTCCAAGTACTGTAAGCGGAGGTCTTGCAATATGTAAGTATTTTGGGCACGTCTTCTTTGTTCACGCCCTTGTGAACTGACAGTTTGCTGCTGTCCATTGAGGTTTTGTTTACACACAGCACCCACACCATGAAATCATCTTTGGTTTGAGCCCATGCAACAACTACACATAAAACACTGGGAAAGATTCTCCTCTTCCCAGGGAACTTGCAGTCAAACAGACAACCCAGTTCCAGTGCAAAATGCGATCAGTCATGAGAAACAGGTTTTGTTACCAAGTGTTGGAAAGAATTGATGAATGTGCCCAACTACTTTAATTAGAAGACCAAATATTCTAAAACCTGGAGACAAAAGCTAAGATGGTGAAGACCTTCAGAGTTAAAAATAAGAATATTTCAAGAGTTGGAGAACATGGAAGGAAGCAGAAATAGGATGGAAGGAAAGCAGGCCAAATAAAGCAAAAGAAAATAATGAAACCACAGAGATGGGTAAAGACATATGAAAGTCTTTCAGGGGCAAGAGGGCTAGGCTGAGAAACTTAACTTGACAGGGGTGGCTATGGGAATGAAAGAACCTGTATTTTGAAAGACACTGCAAGAGAATCTCTGTAGTAGAGACACTGGGAATTTATCACCCAAATCAATGTCTGCTTCTATTACCCAACGAGCTACTGGCTCCATCTGGGTGCCTTCTACAGGGAAGGTGTTCAAAGGAAAAATAAGACCAAGTAGGTGTTTAGTTTATTCTGGCAGAATAGCTGAGGTTGCATTTCTTGATTTGAGATCATCATTCACATACTGCAGAAGACACCAATTAGCTGTTTTTAAAAAGATACAGAAAAAAAAGAGACGAGTAAGGAAGCAGCAGAACTTGAGCTGCACATCATACCTTTCCACTGCCCAGTCACTCCCTGCGGCCGGGTACGGGAAGAGGAAGGTGGATGGTGCTGTACTTGTGGCAGCTGGGTTAGCAGATGGAGTATTCAGCCACGACACCATCGATGGGCGGCTCTGACCAGGACTAAGAGGAAATATATCCAAGGTAGAATTAACAAGGTGAATAAAATTTCTTTTGATATCAAAATGTTTGAATCTTTATAACTAGGTAACTAATTAGATCCTCAGATTCAAAGACAATTGCAGACGTGGTCATGGCATTATTCTGCATTTCCTCCTTGGAAGTATTTCTCCTACTTACCCCACATCCCAAGCTAACACCAGTTACCTGAGGTGTATGACATAACCAATAAAAAGACAAAATTCCACATTCCTTCTCTCCACTAAAGACAGATACAAGGAAACTGCATATAGCAGGCTATTATTTGAGCTGCCACTTTGCCTTTACAAGTTCTGATGAATCTATTTAAAAATCTTCTCAGTGCTGTTCTGAGGCGTGTACGGCTGGGAAGGCTTCAAACGAGGCTGCAGCTATTCCAACACTGGGATCACAGTGCTGCTGCCTCTGGATCGAGGTCTCCTTCGCATAACTGCGCAGACACTGCCTCAGTGGCTGCCCTCATGAACACCCTGTTCAAACAGGTATCAAATTAATGGCTCAACACACAGATGCCACAAGAGGAGAAGCCATAGCAGCTAAAGTTAAAGCTCTTATTAGTCATTGAAAAACGTTACGGAGTCCTCCTCGACATAAAGGATGCTCCTAATTTTACACCATAAAGAACTAAAGTGTTCCAGCACTGGAAGGTTTTCTTTCACTGCATGGACAAGCCAAGAAATAGTCCAAACATTTAATGTTGGCACACCTTTGGAACAAAGAGAAGGATTTCAAGCAGTTTCTAAGCAGAAACGGAATTTAAAAACAGATTTACACATCTCTCAGAAGTACAGACTTTGCAATACAGGATTTATCAGTTTGTCTTTTTCCACAATCAACCTCAGCATAAATCTGCCAAGCATCATGCCACCAAAATCTGGGAATATAGTCAAGAAGGTCTGGGAGAATAGGGGGTGTAAATTCACACCCAAGCAAGGTGGATTGACCAAAGGCAAAAAAGGGATCAGCAATCATCACAGCTGTAAACTAATAAAAAAAAAGGAAATTACAGGAAACCTAATTTATATGGCTGACTTTAATCATCTTATGCACTGGGATATTTAACTTCTGGAAGAAACAATCAATACTGTTGGTCTGCATAAAATGTTTTACAACCACATTCAACTTTTACCTGTTCTCCTAGCCAATCTATCTCATAGCCATCCTAGCCATTAGTTAAGCAATTTATTTTTATTGTTAATTTTTATATTTAGTATATGATGAAATGGTGAATAGCACCTTCTTTATTTAAGATGACACTAGTTTTTCCTTGGGAGATGTCTCAGGCAGGATTTGGATGAAAACTGGAATTCACAGTGTATGAAAACAGCATTCTGCAGTTAATTCCACTAATAAAAATGAAACTTCAATGTGCTGGAATCATAACCAGAAGGGTTTATCAAAACACGCTCTACTTTCAAAACTGTCAGACTTACCAACTAGAGGAAGGAATCACACGTAGGAAGCTAAACGAAAATCAGCTGGATTGTGCTGACTAGAAACATTTTTCATGGTTAACTTTGAGAAGAGGGCATTCAGTCTGCTTCACCACTTCTGAATCTTCCACTACACAATTATTTACAGCTTCCAATAATTACATACCTTTGAAGACTAGCACCTACATAATTGTGGATTATACTTCTACTTGAACTTGTCCTCTTCATTTTTATTTGATCATTGACAAATTTTCCTCAGTTAAAATAAAAACGTTCATCTAAAAGGGACTTCATTCAGAGAAGAAAAATAAAAAGTGAACACCGGTTGTATTTTCTTTAAATAGTGAGGATAAAAAATTTCTCAATCACGCTGTGAGGCTTAGAAAGTTTGCTAGGAAGTAGACTATTCCTGCCTCGTTCTGCACAGAATCTATACCTGCAGAATGAATTCTAACTCAGCAACAGAGGTGGTGAACCTAGGACAAAAGTTTTTCCAAAGTGAATTAAAACACAGTATCCTCCTTGCATAGACTAAACCATTATATTTAAAACAATCCTTCTGTACAATCCTTGTTCTCTTATTTATTCAATTCAAATCAATTCCAACATTAAGATTGATGTCAGGCTCATTTCTGAAACGTGCTGAACTACAGTAAATAGAAAAATAATATTCCAAGTATACTTCCAGAAGAGTACTAAAATGCCTCTAATGCAAACCAGTCACGATTCCAGAATATTCCACTGAGTGCTCTGCTCTAGTGCACGCCTCAGGTGTGTGGTGGTTGGTTTTCAACAGCAAATAGTAGAATATTCTATTTATTAAATATTCCACTGAATGTGCATTATATTAATCTATATAAATCCACGGCATGGCATGTTTATTTCTGAAGTTACAGAGACTGAGCAGGATGGGTGATCTACCAACTACCAAGACTACACTGTCCCTTAGCAGGCAGCACTATGTGAAAACTGGCAGGTTTCCTCTGAACTCTGAGCCACTCCAGCAGTTCTAGTGGAAAAATGCTCCAGAAGTGCAGGTATGTGGAGCACTGGGCTGTTCCCTCCCCAACTTTTTGATGAATTCCTTTAATACATTTCAGCTAAAGCACTGCAGCATGGCTCCTGAACTCACCTTTCAACTCCTGGTTACTGAGCAAGAGAACATGCTTTAGGGGAAAAAAAAATCCCCACATTTTTCAATAGCAATAGTTTCATCGTGTTAAGAAGAAAAAAAAAAATAATAGCTTTAAAAATTAATCACAATCTAGAATTTCAAGTGGGGTTTTTTATTTATTTATTGTACTTGGCTATCTCAAGAATCATTTACTTATTAAAACAGAAGGTTTTATTCAATAGGAAAAAACAGTTCCAATGTTGTACTGTGTAAGCAACAGCCAGATGGATTTTATTTTATTTTTTTGATTCTGGAAAAGATTCCTATGATAGCAAAGTTACCTTGCTATAAAGCTGGGTATATCTTGTGTACCAAGATGATGATATATTAGAAATCATCAGGTATCTTATCATACAGCACCCTAACTCTAAGAAAGTATGTAGAAGAAATCCTTTTTCCCAAGGGCTAAAACAAATTCTTGGGGGGGGGAAGTGCCAGACATAACCACCTCTCTTTGGGAAAAAAGTGCTATTGTCTGGCATAGTGAACACTGGGAGAAGGGAGGAGGGGGAAAGGGCCTTACTGAAAATAAGACAGAGATTTTGTAGTGATATTCAGAAACAAACTCCTGAAAACAAGATTTTATTGGATGTTTATCTGGCTGGTTCCTAAGGTAACACAGCTAAAGAGCAGCCTCTTATCTTGAGAGCGAGGAAGAGACTCTGAGGGAAGAATCCACACTGTAACTCTTGAGGAAGAAAGGGTTGTTTCATGGTGAGTTTGGCAGCCCCATGGCTGTCCTATCACACTGTCTGGCTGACAAACTCAATGAAAGTGTTCTTAAAAGGTTTCCTTATAAGACAACACAGTGTATCAAAAGGTGCTGGCTATTTCTGCTTCACTATACCCTCCACCGCCAGCTAACAATCTCCCTGCGTGGTAAAACCCCTGTCTTGATGAGGCTGGGGATCAGAAAAATACATGGATGAAATTGTCATAGGCACAGCAAAGCCAGAGACAAAAACAGACAGAATTTCCCCATCCATGTTCCCTCTGTAAAGAAATTCCACCCCCAAAATCCGAAGTACGTACCATGCCCGCACCACTCCTGCACCCACTCTGACACAGAACCCACCAGCCAGCACTGGCAGAGGGGTTTTGCTAAACTTGGATTGTGAAGTCTCCAGGAAGCAGCTAACAAATTAGTGAAATGATCTTTCACACCAGACTGGTGAATCTGAAGCTAATGACTGCAGCAGCTGTCCTAAGCTAAAGCATTTTTAAATGGTAATTCAGACAAAGCCAGAATGAAATATGTACAGCTATAAGCTTAGAGCTGCTCCTGTCCTCTGGGGGGGAAGTGAGGGGGCTGTGCTTCCTGGAACCATGCAAAGAAAAGAAAAGAAACTAGCTGGTGCTAGTGGTTGCATCCACACCTCTCCCTGCTGTGCGCACACAGGCCGCTCGCCCCGCGCTCACACGGCCCTGCTGCTGCCAGGCCCAGCTGCTGAGCCCCCTGGAAGACAAGGAGATGGCAAAGTCTGTTTTGTATGAACCACATGAACAAGTTATATTATGCCTGTTTCAAAGGAGCTGCAGAATGAGAGCTATTGCTCTGCTTGCATAACAAAAGGGTACGAAAAGAAGTGCCTGCTCTGCTAAACCCACTCTCAAACTGCTGAGTCACTGAAGAGGTGGCAGCTGAAACAAAAACAAACTGCAAAATAAGCACAACGAGCAAAGAGCCCCGCTCCATACCTGGGCTGGGCCTTCTGCAGCTGTTAAAGCATCTTCTCTTAATAAGATGATCATACTAGAGATTATAAAAAGTTTTCAAGCCACTGAAACTGAAGTCACTCATCATTTATGTAAAACTGCACACTCACCCTGCTGCCAGAAAGTATAAAAAGAAGCTATGTCAATTCTGGGGAGACTATACGTGCAGTCTACTGATGTAGGTATAAAAATTCATTCAGCAGTCAAACAATAATATTTTAGTGTCCAGAGAACCAACAAAGAACAACTGCAACAGAAATAAAAGAACTGGAGTATTTCCTCTGCCATTGGCCCCTTGCATCCTCCTGAGAAGTTATTTATATCAGTGCTTTTATTTGTCCTCCAGGTTTTGAGTATCTTGGGTATGTGTCACGTCAGGACTGTATCTTACATGCTCCCACAGCAGCATCCAAGGTGGGATTTAATTTAGAACTATGAAGCCTACTATTCCAAGCCCAGAAATAGAACTGCTTTAGGGTGTCCATCCCCCTCATGTACACACTTAGTGAAGAGGTTTGAGGGACAGGATGCTTTCCACCCACTCCAGTTGCAAAATCCCAAAGGGTTAGAGAGGGAAGGAGGAGGGGGCAAGATAAACAGAGAGTAAGATAGTATCATCATCTTGAGGAAGGCTACTCCACATCCTGCACCATGACTCCCCATCCAGAGCAATCATCAGAAGTCACCATGTTCCAAGCTGCCTAGGAAACCCAGAGACACTGCAGTCTCAGATGCCCAGAATGAACTCTCCAGCTGAGGAACAGGACATAGTTTTCATGACCTGAATGAAGAAGAGATCATGCAGATAATGTAGGGGACTTGCAACCAAGAAGGAAGACTCTGACTCAGTTCTGAAAGCCCAGCACTGGGAGGGGTAAGTCTGTAAGCTCTGCAGATAAGCCGTGGCACAGGGCATTGTACCATAAGCACAAATAGATCTCATGACAACAATGGGCCAGTTACAGTAACAAATCTTTCCTTATCACAAAAAGCTCCTCAGAAAGATTAATTACAACACATACCAAGTCCAGGGAATACCAAGCATTCAGCTTTTTTGGTTCATTCTGAGGTCAAGGGAAAGCAGACATAGGGCAGCCCACAGTGTTTTAGGACATGATTTGTAATCCACCTTTCAATGTGTCAGTCATTGCGCTAAGGGAAACCTACCCTAACCCATGGGTAACCTAACCTAACCCACGGGGAACCTACCCTAACCCACGGGGAACCTACCCTAACCCATGGGGAACCTACCCTAACCCACGGGGAACCTACCCTAACCCACGGGAGGTGAGCTGCCATTAGAGCCAGCACTCCAGGAAAGGCTGAACAAGGCAGACCTCCTACCAATAAATGGTTCTGGCCCCCCAGGAACTTGGTGAAGAGCTTGATGAACACCACCAACCCGATGACTGACCTAAGAGCTAGTCCCTACTAGACCAGACATGGGAGCAAGAGAGTCCAGTACCAAACCTAGATATAAAAACTTCAGTCAGAAGAGTCACAGGAGGTACAGACATTGGATGGAGGAGATGGAAGTAGGGCATGCCCAAGCCTTCTACAGATTCAGAGACTCAAAATGCGTTGGGAACTGAGTGTGCTCAGGCCAAACAACCTAAACAGACTAAGTAATGTTCTCCCATTTCCACTCTATACTTTTCCCTCATCTATTGTCAAGCAGATTCCTTCTGGTGACACCATCACATGAATACTTTTCCTTATCAACTCTTCCAACTGACTGCCTGTTGCTACAGAGTCTGCAGGAAGCAGCAACCTGCTGCAGCTTCCAGAAGAGAAGAAACAGTAAAAATATTGCTAGGAAAGAAAGGCAGAGGAAAAACCCACAACTTCATTCGCCATGAGAGATTAGCAATTACCTTTCCTCAGATTAACCACAGTTTGAAGGAGCTCTGAGGGAAGGGGCAAAGGGTGGACTGTGGGGTCTAAAGTCCCCAGGTAATCTGCAGTTATAGGGTGGACAACAGTTTGGGGGAAACTGATGGCTGGACATGTGCTTGGTTAAGCTTGTTTGGGCTTTGGTTTGGGGTTTTTTTGTTTGGTTTTTGTTGTTTGTTTTTTAATTTAGGTCAGAATAATATTATGGGCAACTCAGAAAATGTATCAATTCTGTATGAGGGAATAAAATGCTACAATATGTGACCTACTCGTTAAACCCAAGGCACTACATGGCAAATATCCATGCATTTGTACATTCTACTTTACAAACTTCTGTACTGGCAAATTCCTGAAACAGAATATTGCTTATTTTCTAGTGTCTCAGAGAGCAGAGGCTACAGATGGAAGAAAGCTCCTAAAGAATGCCTATACGGGTAGCTGCTTTTCATCTAGAAGCCACCAGCTATGGTGGCAATGTGAATTAGAAGGAATGTGCAAGGTGCTGCACACATCTAACACAGAAAGTCTTCTGGTTTTTGTTTTCCTTTCTCCCCAGTACCAACCGTGGCTTTAAGGGAAATAATAAGCATTTTGAGAATGTACTGCTGGTGAAACCCTATCAACATCAGTCCCAAAACACTCTGAAATGTGCTCTCCTTACAGAAACAGAAACTACCTGGAGCTCTGTCAGAGCAAAGTGGACTTTGACAGTTGTTCCAGCAGAACCTGAGGAAGTTAAATGGCTGTACAATGTTAGCTTGAGGACAAACATGTATAGACACTTAAAAGCAGAGGGGAAAAAGAAAGAAGGCAAATGTTTTGGTTAACATTTAACTGAGACTGCCATCGCTGCTCTGCCTTTAAGGGAAAAGTCACCCATGCCAGTGGAGAGCGAGGGAGGAATGCTCTACCCAGCTCACTACCATATTTACCTGCTAATGTCTGAGATTAATTCACAGCATCCTTGGATAGAAGGGATTTTCAGTCCATACAGAAAAGGTAAATTGCTCATCCTGGGCTACTTGGAGTTTGAATCCTGTATCTACAAAAACCACTCTGTAACTTTGTGATTGACAGGGGAAAAAGCTCTCTGTGTTCTACCATAGTGTGTATGTAAAAATAAAATCTATTTGGTTTTAGTATTTGGCTCTATATGGAAGTGTTAAGTTAAAAATATTTTCAGGAAAAAAGGTTGAGAAAAGTTGAGGGTGCAAGACAATCTTAGAACAGCAAACTTGAGTCTCCAGTGAGAGCCATCCCCGCCGTGGGCAGCAAAAGCCACCCATCACCAACTCTCTCCTCGCCCCTACAGCAGTACAAGACAACCCAGGGCATATGTCTGATCCACACGGAGCTTTCAAAGAAAATCTAGCATCAGGCAGACACACGCTTATAGACATGCAAACCAACAGCTTAGCAGGGCCTCCAAATGGCACATATGTGAAACATCACCTTCCAGTTACTCCGTATGCACAGCACATCTTGAAATCCTGACATGACAGTTGAGCAGTCAGGGGGTTGAGAGACATTTCAAATGGGTGGTACAGCCCTTATCGGTGGGACCGCTCTCCGGCCTTCTCTCACCACTCTGGCCATGCAGTCCCCTCCTAGTCCCAGCCAGGAGGTGAAGGTGTCTTTGCCTTTACTTGGTGCTCCTCTCACACTGCTGGAAGATGCAGCTCCTTTTGTTTTCAAAGGTGGGATGAGGAAAGGGAACGCATCACAAAACCTCTGCCACAAAACATCATGGTGACAACAGCTACAGCTCATGGGAAAACAAATACCACAACAAGTATTCTTGCTATCCATCATGGCTTCTTGCTTAAAGCAAGCTGCTGTTACAAGCAGACCTTGGAGTATCTGACATATCTTGACCCACAAGGCAACGCCCCTCCCCGAGGAAACAATGCTAGCAATTCTACCACAAAGAAGTCACCATCACCTTGTTGACTACATAACTCCATAGTGATCAATCTCCTACAAGTAACACCCGTGTGTTATAAACATCAGCAGAAACTTGAGAAACCAGCTCCTCTTGTATTTCCATCTCCCCTAGACTCAGGATGGTATTTACTGTAGGTCAGTGAAGAGCTGCAATACCATTTAAGAGAGGATACTGAGACTTGAAGAATGGGGTTTGTGCCAATTTGGCACAAAATGCAAAACATTTTCAAATCCTGCACAAAGAGCATTCCCCCCTCCTCTCAGACAGCCCAATTTCTGCAAAGAGTCTATGCCCAAAGCAGGGTTCAACAGCCAGTGCTACACTTCCTAGAGCTGAGAGCTACCACAGCCGTTCTGCAGCGAGTCAACCACTGCCCTGGCCTGCTCACAGGACCCCCCCAATGCACAGTGACTGCTCAAGTCCACCAAGTGCACCCCAAATGCTGACATCTGCCTCTGCCATTAATGCCGTGGGGCTGGGCTGGCTTGCCTTTGGGGGTGGTGGAATTTTTTTTTTTATTAAGGCAAGGCCCCCTGAGTGACCAGAACTGGAAGGGGAAGAGAAGCCAATTTGGGGCGAGAACGTAGGGGAAATTATGTATCATTCACAGCCTACTCTCTGTCACTGTCCAGACTTGTTGCAGAGGTAGCTCTTAAGCAAACTTCACAGACAGGCAAGTAGAAGAAAAAACCCTGTTTTTGACAAATAATCTGGGTGCACATACCATGCACTTCTTCCCTTCCAAACAGAACTGTTTAAGTACTGTGTCCAACTGAGCACAAAACCTCAAGCCATCAGACACATCTTCCAAAACAGCAGTATGTCATTTTTTATTGAAAATTATACCAAGTGCACAAAATGCAATGTTTCTTCAACCCTCTAGGTAAAACCAACACTTCCCTCTATTATCCTCTGAAGTGACACGATCAATGTTCTGCTAACCCTGTGTTCTTTAATCAGCTGTGCTTGCTTTTCAGTTTTATACCATCCACAGTGTATTTTTCATCAAATACAACACGTTAATCCTACTCACTGTGAGTGGACAGTACGAGAGGATAAGGAAAGAGAAACTTGAGACCTCCACTGAAGAATCATTTACATACAGTACCTGTCAATGTGGAATTCTTGCAGTCCATATGAGAAAATACTGTTCTAGCCAATAAGTACTGTAATGAGCAGCTCATTAGTTGTGTGTGAGTATAGGTATGAACCCATTGTATGGCTATCTATATATTCTCATCTGTTACACACATTTAAACACAGATTTTATATGGTGCTCCATCAACAGAAGGGGCTACTCAGAATACCATTATGGAAAATATTTGCAATAAATCTTTTCTCCGGACCTGTCCCTTCCATCTTATTGGCACTGAAGGGTGGAAAACATTGTCTTGATGTATTAAATTTTGTATGAATAGCAAACCAGAGAATTCAATTCAAATTCAACTTATGATTTAAAGAACAAGTTCAGCTTTTTGTGCATCAAACTTGAAGATGTATTACAGAGATAGGACTAACACTGCAATGTCAGTTTGGGCTCAACAGAAGTCATGCTCAAAACTGAACAGCTACAGAGTCCACTGAAAGTGACAGGCTGCACTTGCATTGGAAAACAGGCAATTAATGTGTTAAGAAGAGATTAACAACAAGAATGTTCTTGGACAAGAGCATGTGAGCATACCCTCATTATAGTGTATTTATCCAAACCCAAACTTTGGTCCTAAATCCTAATAACCCTGCATCTAAATGCAGCTTAACACTGTCTTGAAATAAAACTAGGGTAAATACATAGGAAAGGGAGTAACTTAAAAATTCATTACCTAAGCAAATAAAATAGGAAGTTTACTAACGTGTAACAATAAAAAGCACTAGGTTTCTGTATAAAAAAAGAGGGTTTGTTTCCTACAAATATTCAAGCAGCCTCTAAGTTCCACCACAACATATAAACATACACCTGTCTGTAGCAGAAAACAAGAAACACAGTTACATGTAATATCCAGAAATCACTCAAAAGGGAAATGTGTTTCACATGCACAATCATACTAGTGGAAAAATAGTGGCTTAATATTCAGGTTACTTACAGGTTTGTTGTCCAACTTGCAAGATCTCCGCTGTCCATAATAAGGTGATTCCCATCCAGGAGCCCGGGGGGACTACTAGAAAAGGCAGGTGTTGGAGACTGGGAAGAAAGAGAATCCATGCTCCCAGTTGGGGTGTCCTCTCTGGGAGAGCTATGACTGTCAGCTAGAAAAGAAAGTACAAATTAGAAAGATATGAAAAGATTCTGCTCATGAGGCAAAGCAGCAGCTTGGGTATTGCTGTCCTGAAATATACACAAGAAGAAACCCTGTTGTTGCATCTTCATAGGGTATTTTGGAGGACAAGCAATCCCCAGCACTTCCCCAAAAGGTACCACTGCACAACTCCCCCCATCATTATCACCAGGCTATCTTCACAAACACAACATATTCCCAGTCCCCTTCTCAACGTGTGTTTTACGTGGATGAAATGATAGATTTTGGGGAGCTAGACAAACACATCACTTCAGATAACAAAATAGTTTAGGCCCTATGGATTTGTGTGTCTCTAAAAACACAGCCTCTGAAAAGAATTTAATACACATTTGAGGAAATGATTGCTCTCAAGTACCATAAACACAATCCTATCAAACATGAAACAATGACATTTGGAAAGGTCAGGATAAGCAGGAGATCTCTAACAAACACGCAATACCAAGAATCTAACTTTTATTACTCCTCTTTAACAGTGTAACGTTTAAGAGAACTCACTGGATTTGTTTCCATAGGCTACTCTTAGAATATCCCTCCAGGGGCAACACATTCAGAGATGATTGATTAAGAAAACATTAAAGGAACAAGCAAAATTTACCCAAGTGAAGAGCACTCAGTGCAAACCATCGTGCTGCCACATCTCGCCAAACAGCACGTTCTTCACTGAAAAGCTAACAACCTTCCCCCACACAGCTCTTCCCTTCTAGATGTTTATTTAAACATCAGCTGTACATTTTACACATGCTAAAGGAGGTGTATGAAATGAGGATGATTGCAAACATCAAAGTGTCCAGCACAAATAAGCTCACAGCCTGTGGGGCCTGGGGCTGTTTTCAGAATATTAATATTTAACAGTAATAAAGAGCAGTAATTCCCAGCCACCCTTTACAAGGCTCCCTGCATCCTTTCCTTCCATGCTCTGTCCATCCTCCCCCCACCATCACCTATAAACATGGCCCACAGCCCTGCTAAATAACAGGATGAGAAAGTCCCACTAGAGTGGATTAGATAGTGCTGACCTCACAGCTCGGTAAGAAGAGCTCTGCTCGCTCGAGGCCAAAAGCTTGGGGGAAAAAAAGAGAACAACCAAGTCCTAACACAACATCACAATAATATGATCAAAAGCTGCTAAAATACAGTGCTTGCTCGACAAGCTGTATGTCTTATATACAGTACTACACAAGACAAACTCCTGTACAATATTACTTTTGAATTCTAAGTGAATTAACATCTGCACAGTGACAACTGAGCTTAATTCTACTCCATCAAGCTAAGCAGTACTGTTGCAATTCCTAGACTGGTTATTTTTCTCAAATAAAAATGCAACAATAATGAAATATAGACAATAAATAATAAAAAAAAATCCTTCTCACCACTTTATTACTGACTCAACCGGTTCAATTCCTTCTGCTTCAGGAGCAGGAATCTAGCAAAGCACTTGCCCCAACCATCTCATCCTCACCTCCTCCCTGCATCCCTCAGAGAACAGCTTCCCTGAAGAGGAAAATGACATCCAACTAAAACCACCAAGATGATTAAAGTGATCATCTGGAAATTTCTCCCCAAAGCAGCTGCTAATTTGAGGATCTAAATTAGCCTGTAGTAACAAAGTATGAGAAATTCCGAGGGGGAGAACATTAACCTGGGGGAGTGAGTCAGTCGTGCTCAGCTCGCTCCTCCTGGCTGCAGCCAGGCCACCACGCTGCCACTCACACTGACACGCACGACACGAGCACCGTAGGAGTGCCAAGTAAAAACTAATTAATTGCAGCTCATTTGCAGATGTATGTGTCACAATGATAAAGATCTGAGAGCTCAGACAGTAATTCTGCCATTTTACTGTATGAGGGAACTGAATTCTTTAAAACAAGACTTAAGACCTTTTAATTCATCACAATTCCTTTTCAAAGTAGTAGTATTAATGTAGCCCAGATTATTAACTACAAACACTGCCTTGCAAGGCCACGTTTTCCTGAACTATTCCCATAATATTACTAAAACAGCAATAGTAAAGAACAGAATATTCCTTTCCATCACGAATATGACCAACTCACTGCACCTCCCTATAGAAAGCAGAGGTTTTTTCCTTGAACCATTTCTCCAAGCACACAGAAAAAGTACAGAAAAAACAAAACTAAACACTTCAGTCACGCACAGGGGAGTCTACACTGGAGACCACAGTATACAGGCAATTGCATTTGACATTATCATGAATGAAACTGTGTGCTAAATCTTTCCTCAAGTTTTAATTCTTCCTTCCCCTCCTTCCTGAGCCAGTGTTTTCTCACGGTCAGTACAAGCTGCAGGCTCAAGAATAAGTTTGGGTTTTGAACACAAAAAGAAATCAAATATTTAAACAGGAAAACAGCTGGTAAATTCTATGGGAATAAGTGAACATCCTCGAAAAATATGGTCAGAGGTGCTTCACATTTCTGATGGACTCGATTATCTGGGTTTGTAAATAAAAAAGCTGTTTGCAACCAATACCTTTTATTCAGGGAAAGGCAAATCTATAGAGCTGCACAAGGAGGTGACTAATGATCAGCCAGCACATTTTCACCACTGAAAACATCCCTGCTCTAATTCCAACAGTACAAAGATCTCACCCTGGATGAGGATGACAAGAAGTTCTGCTAACTTCAGGGATGATAGAAACTCCAGTACCTGGCACAGGCCATAGAACTATTATCTTGTTATCTCTCTATTAAGCTCAATACCCTGGTTTTGATTAACGCCCATCTCATGCTGGGCCAAGCTGTACCTTCCCAACAGACATCAGCAGATGATAAAGGTAATGGAGAATCAATTGTCTGCTAATTAATACACTCACTGATTAATGCGTGTACCTTCACTTTGTTAGGCTTTCTTTTCTGGCATGACCCATGCAATATGCATTGCTAGTAATTATAGTATCTCTCCTATCATTTCTTGTGCTGTGTGAAGGTATTTAAGTGATCTTCTTTATAAATTCAACACTACATTTCTTACTGTAAGGGATTTTGCAGTTCTGGAATCATGCACCTGGTTTATAAATGCGTTACAGTTTCCCAGAGATCTTTCTGAAGAGCATACATCAAATCTGAACTCAGGATTTTCTTGTCGTGGTCCCATGAGTGCCACATTGAGCACTAATTCCCCCAATTACTCCTACTCATCAATCTCCTCTTTCTACACCCAAGGCCAGCACTTTTTTTGCCACTGCTCTCTTCTGTAGCCACGGGCTACACTTTTCCTCTGAAATCTGGAAATTTACTTCTCAATACAACCAAGCTTATCTTTTGTTTGAACGGGTGCAGCTTAGCAGGTGACTGCAACTCCTACCTAACTGCCACTGTCATCTGCAATTCCCTCTAACTTTGTCCCATATGTAAATAAATAATCAAGGATTTGTATTTACCTGACTACATACAGCTCCTATATTAGCATTCCCCAGCCTCCTTCAAACTCCTTCAGCATGCTACAAGATGTTATAAAAATTAATATTGCCAAGCCCTACAACCCCATGACCAGAGAACTCTTTTAGGACACGTTAGATGGCCTCACATTATTCACAACACTCACCCTGCAACAGGCTTACTTGTGAAGATTTCTGCTTGTTCCTGCTGATTATAAATCCCACATCGATTTTCACAGCTAAGTTCTTTCTAACAATTCTCCAAAACCCGTGGCACACACAGACTGCCAACTATTTCCTCTTTCCCCCCTTCTTACTGTTTCCCTGCATTTCGCCTTGTCGAGTGAGTGAAGATCCTAAGATGCTGAAGATTAAAAAGCCTTGGAAGATTTTACATGTTTTGTTGAAGAGAGCGTTAAGGTCACTGCTGGAATTGAATCAGCTTTATGGTTTTCATTTTGCCTCAGAATTCAGGAGCTCCCTAATATTGACAGCCTAACTTTTTCAGTGTTTCTCTCCTCTCGCTCGTCTTTCCCTCCAACACTGTTCTCGAGTGAGCAGCATCCTCAAGTTTCCCACTCGTACAGAAGGCTGACTGCCACGCTGGACTGACAGGAGCTCCAGAAATTTCCTGTTCTTTTTTTTCTACCACTTAAATCCTAATGAGCTCTTAGACTATAAAATAGGGAAGAGGGGATTTCTTGTATCATTCTTCGAGCACACAGTTTGGTGTTCTTGGTGCCTTCATTTTCTCTCCCTGAAAATGTCAATCCCACTCCCTTTTCTCTTCCACTGCACTTGTCTTCAGCTGCCAAAAAATGCCAGAACAGCTGAAGGACACGAGGGTTCTCAGTATGAAAGCAGTTAGGCTGTACAACGTCTCATAAATTTTTGTCAACACTCCAGCCATCAACTCTTCACCTTTTCTTCTCTATGCTTGTGGGAAGCCTCTGAGCGCCTTCAGCTTGGCCATCTTTCTAGAGCTGCCACCAAGCTGCTTCTACAATTCATCTCCTCATCCTACGCAAATAGGTGTAAGATCCAATTTTACTCTCAACAGTTAAAACTTGTTTCACATTCTCACCACCTTTTGCATACTATTTAAATTTTTTGACTGCTCTGATCCTTTTAATCTGTCATCTAAATTATCTTCTTGTTTCACTGTTCTAATCACAACACTCATCCAAGCCTCAGAGCAGTCACGGTGCCTCTGTAACAGATACCCATGCTTTGCCTCAGGCTGTCAATAGTTCAGACCAGCCCCATCTAGAAAATAAGGCAGGTTAGACTGATCCTAAGGATCTAGTGCTTGTGTCTAGCTGGAACTACTTCAGGTTTGGTTCCTAACCCAAGTATCCTTCCTCCCCCAGCCTGCTCTCTGCCTCACATTACCCTTTCTCATCATAAAAAATCCCCACAAGGTAAGAAAGTGCCTATATAGACTAAGCCTTATCTCATTTAGCTTCTCTCTAGCAAACATGTAACCCTCAATTCCTTTACCCAGTTTCTGGCTGAGCCTCAGAAGGTGAAGGTTCTTAGATCCTCCACACCAGAAAGCTGAACTCAGCTTCTACCTAACCGAGCATGACATGCCTCCCCGTTGCCTTTTTTTTTTTCCTCCTTTTTCCATCTGGCTAGTCTAAGAATACATTTTGTTGGCATCCAAAGTTGAAAACAAAATGAAATACTTTGGCAGTGTCAATAATCAGATCCTTACTTTACTCCGAGATTTCTAGATAAGAAAAAACATTTGTAATAAAAACTACAAAAACCAGAGAGCTAACACTGAGCTACTTGCTTGAGTGACAGTTTTCTTCCAACTTCAGCTTAAGTAAACTAAAGAATCATATACTTTACTATTAAAAGAAAGCCTGATCCTCAGCATCAACATTATGACCGACTTCAGTAGTTTAGGGCTAGCCAGAGAATGAACAAGGTTTATGAAAGTGCATGTTTCTGGAGTAAATGAGGACTGTATGACCAATTCTACTGAGATACAAAGAACGGGCAGAACAGAACTGACCGATGCTTTAAGTGCTCACTGGGTACACAAATTGGGGTACAATACAAAGGATAAAAGACACGTCTTACTCCACTTTGACACAGTCACAGGGGTCTAGTCTTAGACAAGGGGCAATGGGGAGAATTACTGAGGAGTGACTTAAAGATGATACAAAATCCCTGCTATCACCTCCAAGTCTGACATTTTCTGCATCACAAGATGGGGAAGCAGCAGCTGCACTGCTGTGCAGCAACCCATCCTCCCCCATCAGCATCACAGCTGCATCCAGCCCTGAGCTAACAGACATTTATTCACCAGAAATAGCTAACTTCCCACCATAACACAGACCTTTAACCAAGTAGAAAGTAGCTTTCCTCTAATGTTAATTTGTGGGTATGTACTATGTTTTCATTTTAATAGGAATCTCATAGTTCAGGGAGAGAAAAGAAATATGAGTAGCATAAATATCCTCTGCCAAACCAGAACAAGGTTCCACGTGCCAGAGCTTCAGCATCCACAGAAAAACAGGCATGAAAAACATAACCAAAGGTACGTTGTCTCCCACAGTTAAGAAAGCTTGAAGTGATCCCATGATACAAGGTGCCTACCACTCCAGAAAGGATTCAGCCATTCCTGGAAATCTACAAGTAACTCCAGTGGAGAAAGTTTTATGTGACAGGGTGGCCAGGAGAGTCAGCAGTAAAAAATGGGACTCTGCTAGGTGCAGAGCTGCATCCTTCGTTCACTACGCACAGAACAAATCACCCTGCAGTAGTCATGCCAAGCACCAGGTGAACTCAGACATTCTTCTAATTCTTTCAATTTTTAAAGTTTTCTGAACTAATGAAGTCAAGTCATCTGTTTCTGAGTAAATTAAGAAACTGTGTACTTTTGTTTATCACGTCACTTGAAACTGGTCAACAGAATTGTTTATTACTCAGCTCCAGACCACAGAAATTGTGCTATTTAAACACATTAAGTTTCTAAACTAAGGTGAAATCACATAAAAGCAAGATGATAACGATCTGTTATTCAGTTAAAAATAATCATAGAGAATACTAAAACTAAACAGGGGAGTTATTCCACTGTTCCCAAATGATGGGCACTTTGGAGATCAGATTCCTGTAAACACTCAGAAAAATACTTTTATAACACTGGCTTTCATTAGCAAAAAGTATCCATTCCCCTCAGTGTGTGACAAATCCTATAGAGTGCAGTACTGCTTGGCACACAGCTTGCTCTTACAGAAATTCAGACATCATCCTCGTACACCCGAAACCCAACAGAGCTTTCAAGGAGCAAACGGACAGCAGACAGCCCACATATCCATCAGTTTCATGCCATCTTTCAAAACACATGCAGTAAGAATGAGATCTCTATGCCAGCTATTTTTTTTCCTCTCAGACAAAATAATTAACACAGCTATTAGTGCTGAGTACAGTTTTTTTCCTAGAGAAAGGCCAGCTTTGATATATTTTTCAACTGCGTGCATGGACAAGCACGCGTATCTTAGGCAGAAAGTAGCTTTCCTGTAGAAAGGTTGTTTTTCCCAACTCTCCAATGATTCAGATATGTCAGAAAAAGGAGGAAGCTGCACTAGACAGAATTTGCCTCAAGACTGGATGATGCAACTCAAGAATTGTTGCCAGAAAGGTGGGTGTCTGAGTTGGGGCTAGGAAAGGGCAAGAAATGTGCTTAACTTCAAATCACTTAGGGACAAGTAGGGTTCTGGGACCATGCCTATGCCCTCCTCCTTTTTGGATACTTTCCTGTTTACTTCTAAAATGCAAAGTTCAATTTTAAGCAATAACCTTGCTAGACACACACTTAACCTGTAATGGGAAACAATTATTTCAATAACTATCTCCCTTGCTGCACATCCTCTCTCAAAAGTCAGGAGAAATATTGCTTAGATTACTTCTCTACTAAGACACATAGTACTGTAGGTAAGTATTTGCTGAGCAAGCTAAAACTAAAATGGGTAAAGAATTCCAATTTATTCCTCAAGATGTGGAAAATCAGTTAAAGACAAGACTCATGGATACAAGGGTGGGGTGTTAATTGCTACCACATAATTGTATTTTGAAACACATCAGAAATTGTATACAAGCATGCAGAGGGGTTGTTGTTTCCATTAGTGTGCATTACACTAACAAGAGCAGTATTGAAGCTCAAAGATTACTCCGTTTTTACCAGAGCTTGCTTGGCAGGAAAGCACACACACAACCTCCAGCCTTCTACCAGGCCAGCCAGATGCTGCACATTAACTTTCTGGCTGAAAAACCCAGGGATGAACTGAAGTGACTTCCTGCAAACTCTGAGAAACAGGAAGACAAATGGATTGTCCCATAGCTTTCATAGCTTTTTTGGTAGCACCGAGTGGTTTGTGTTTCTCTAAGTCCAGGCAACATTTACCTACAGTCCAGACCTGTACTGAAAGCCACCAACAGAACAGCTCTAGTCTAATCAGTGAGAATGAGAACTGGAAAAATCAAAGCACATGAAAAAGGAGCATGATGCTATAATCAGGGTGAAAAGTTCCATAATTCAGCAGCACTTCCTGAATGGCATCAAAAACTCCAAAGTCCATGAAAATATTCTTCCATATTTCCTTTTCTTTTGTGTTGTGTCAACAATTCACCCACTGATTAGCTGGAAAATGTCTCTCTAAGGGTTCTTCCACCCCCTAAAAGGTAACGTGTTCAAAAACCCCTTTCCTGAGCTGTCACACAGAGATAATATCACGCTGCTGTCTCCTCTTCTCTTGCTATTTACCTTACTTCGCTTGCAATTGCTTCCTGGGACTTAAAAAAAGGGAAAATTCCTTACTGATAATTCCACGACCCATGGTGGCACTTGGATAATGACAAAACCTAACTGCTCTCACATTGTGTATGTGATGGGTCTCTCGTCAGAAAATCGCTCTGAAACGTTTCAGTGGCTGTGCCTCCTTCCTCATTTTGTTCCCCTCTCTCCTTTTGCTGTGACAGTCACTTCAAGGGAGAGATGGATGAAGCAGGATGCTGCAGGCTTATTAAAAGGATGACTGAAAACAAGTTAAGAGCCCTCAAGGAAGTTTTATCAGCTTCTTTTAACTGCACATCCAGGTGACACTTTCGTGGAGGAACCCCCCAATCTCCCAGTTGATGATTTAAAAGGCTGCAATAAAGTAGAAGGATTTTACTACCTCAATGTAGTTAGATCAACATTTTTTCCATGCCTGGATTCTTCTACCACTATCCCTGCTGCTAACACTCTGGGGTTAGATATCTACAAGTGCAATTTTTATTATATTTTTTTTTAAACACATCTGGCAAGGGGTCAGGGTTGGGCTCAGCTGAGGTGATCATGGACTCAGCCATCTCAGCAGAGCTGGCCCAAGGAGGCCGTGCAGCACACAGGCAGCAGCAAGAAGTGTTCATGGCCAGGGAGACAGAAGTCAATATGCTCACCATTGGTTACAGAACAACAGAAACCCACTTGCTTAGTGGGAAAACCAAACTTTCCAGGCACCATGCTTCTTTTCGCTTGCAGATTCCCACTGTCATGGTCTCTGAGGATAATCCACTTGGCCCTAGCCAAGCAGTCTTAGCTGAAACAGCCATCCTAGCCAAGCCAGTTCCACCACTATTGCTTCTCCAGGATAACCCCTAAGAACTCCTTCAGTCTCTCTGTTTGTTCAACAAGTTCTAAGCATAGCTGGGAAGGAAAGAAGTGACAGTGATGTAATTCACCTTGCACTCAGAGCCAGGGGAGGGTATTTCCTGGGTCAAACAGGCAAACAGAAAATAAATGGGGAGACAAGAAGAGCAAAAAGGACAAAGGCTTCCAGAAACCAACAGAAGAACAAGAATACTTTTTTTTTTTCTGACTGAATTAAAAACACTGGCAGAGGGGGAGCAGAAGAGGAAGAGGAATTACATCCTCTAACTTGTGTATCAGCCTTTCAGAAAGTTCACCACCTCCCTCCTCCTCCAAGACCTTCCCTCCTATCTTTTGTCACCAGTGAAGGGAAGCAAGAGCACCCCAAGCGAGGGAACACCTTCCACAGTGAAATGGACACTCTCATCCATAGGAAACAGACTGATGAGCTGAACAGCTTCAGGTCTTCATTCTACTTCTATTTCCATTTACTTTCAACCAACAGAGGTTGGCCAGGGCACAGCTGGCATGTAGCAAAGATACGTCAGTGACTTCCATGGCTGGGATTAATGGCTTTTAGCATGCCAAATTGGCCTTCTTACAGCAGTCTGTGCCTTTGCATGTCTGCGTGCAGTAGGCAGAGAATTAAAGAGATGAAGGATTATTACAGGAGATCAGAGATTTTTAATAATGCCTGGCCTCAAGAAAAGACTGACCCAGTCTTCTGAACTCTCCATTCCTTCTTTAAATTCAGACTAGTTTTAAGTCTGTTCAAACTCCCCTTCCCCACACCTCTGACTCATGTTTTGTATGCGTGTGTTCACATGTGGGAAGTGTTTACTTTGAACATTTCTACAGCCTCTAGATTTCATAGACTGAACATGGGCAAGCACTGGTGATGATAGAAGGCAATTTTCACTCCAATCACGAAGACTCGACAGACATCATTTGAAAAGCAGTAAGAGTCAGGAGATGATTACTACATTATGACAGTTGAATGTGTTTTCAGGTAACTGTGCAGCAAGTAGGCTGTCCTAAGTATGTTTCTCACAGGTATAATGATGGCCAGACAACTTATATTGTACATACAAAGAACAGACCAAAATTATTCCATACCTCCCAGAAAATAAGTACTTTCTATTGACTCAAATCCTTCCAACTAGAAATTGATTATCTGAAAGGAATCTGGGACCCTATACATACCCACTGTTATCTAAGAAAATGCTTCACCTCTACTGGTAGTAGCTCAAAAAGAGCTTTACCTTGTACAGGGCTCATCCTACTCGGAGCCACCAGGCTGTGACAGATCACACAGAATTCGAGACCTGCTCTTGCAGCCAGATGAACTACAAACTACCTTAAATTCTACATGGCAAACAATGACCATCCTGATCTTCCCCCCACGACTAATCCTGGTGCACCTATTTTGTAACAGCACAGCCCTGTGTTCTGCTCAGCTGTTAACAATAGCTTTGTAAGCAAGTGTTGCAAGCCCTTGTGGCTTTTTGATATGCCTATGTAGCTGCTTTTCTTTCCATTTCCTCTACTATGTGCCAGGTTACAGAAACACTTCCAAGCAGCAGATTCAGAAATAGAAAGAGTTCAAGGCCAGGTTTCACACCTGCAACCTTGCAGCTCTGGGCTGTTCCAGCTCTGAAGACCAGGCTCCTTGTTATAAACCCAAGGCTTCCTCTAACATCCAGTTTTAGGCTCAGTAACTCCAGATGCATTTCTGGGGCTTATTTATTCGATTGGGGCAGAAAGAGAAGGGAAGATGAGGAGAGGGAATACATCATGGAAGCTATGTAACCGTTACATATGTCACATTTTACTTTGATGAAGTAAAATTCAATTTTTCTTTTAGAATTCTACACAAGAATCTGCTTCCTAAAGCATTATAATCTTTAGCTTACAGCAGTAGTGGCAGAAAACTATCACAAACACCCCAAATGCCTCCTGAGAGCCAGACTGGTGTGGATAGAAGACAAACACTTTAATAACAAAACAAAGAAGCCCACCATATGACACTAGTGTGCTATGTCCATGTGCCAGTGAGAGATTTTGCCACCTAGAGGGTATTCAGGTAGCATAAGGCATCAGCCAGCTCTGTGGCTTGGGTTGTTTAGAAAATAAGTTGTTCTGCAGTTTGACAAAGTGCCACACAAACCCCATTTCTTGACTCCAGGTGTGATTCATGCAACTCATGCTGACTCTCCGTTCACCTCGGATGGACTGCATTATACTGCCTGCCTTACACAGGACTGTTCTTGCCATGCTGCTCTAGTATTTTAATAATCTCCAAGTCTCTGCCACAGAAAAAGATTAAGCAGAACAAAAAACCTGCTTATTTGGCTGTAAGACAAGGAATGTATATAAAAATTAAAATAAAACTGGGAGGGAACAAAACTGTAACTCTGTATTGCCCTCTAGAAGACATAAACCCAGAATTCTCTTCTGTTATACTCTGACTGTCCAAATGGAAAATAAAAATGTAATGACATTTTTAGAGGAATGGGATAAACAAGTGCCTGTTCTAGCTAACAGCCTTTCTCTCTCTCCACAGAGCGACACAGAGAGAATGCAAAGTCATTTGGACATAGCTGAGACTGCAAGCCACAGGAGTTTCTGCATTGCTACTTAATTCACTCTAAAATTCATTCAGATGGTAGGAGGAGGAAAGTAAATAAATAGATTTATAATAAGTTTTAAACCCACCTATGAAAACTCTGTACATTATCCTAACGTAAACCACAAACAAATCTGCACTTTGCTGAAACAAGAACTTCATGTTTAGGCCACATATGAAAGTAGCTCAAAGTTCCCCATCAAGTGTAGTTCTACTTGAGCCACTGAGATGTTGAAAAACTTCAGAGGGAAAATTTAGTAACTAGCTTACCACAGAGGAAAGAAGTGGAAAGGAAAACAGACAGTATCATCTCTGACTTAAGTTTGTCTTTCAGGAAATGAAGATCCTCGCGGTAGTAAATAGAATACTTGAATTGTTTGCAAATAGGCTTAATCATCTAATTGCCACGTACAAGGAAAATGTAGGTGCTATCAGAAGGCAGTACAGCTCGTTACTAGAAGGCAAAATAAAGATTTTATCAAACGCAGTGTGTGTTCTTCAGCTATTATGTCTATCAATATTGATGTCACTTGCAGCCCTTTCTGGGTGGTAGCTGCGTACATTTTGTGTGCAGTCAAGAAGCCTCCCAACTGCAAACGTGCTTTTAAAAAGAAAAGCTGGCCTGAACCCTGCATTTCCAATTGGAGCAGAGGATTCTGAAGCTTGTTAACTCCCTGGAGCAGCTGATCGTTAAAGACTTGTTTCCGCTTTTCTAACAATTTCCTGGTTTGCATAACAATCCTAAAAGAAACACACGCAGTTTTCCAGCACAGAGAGATTTTGTCTCCAACATACTTCTAGTTTCAAGACATAGAAAATATTTATATATAATTACAATAACTTTAGAGATAGATTTGTCTGCAAATATATTTACATATAAATATGCATCAGCTACTTGGTTTAAAACAAGATTATGATAATTTTGCCATATCCAGGAAATACAAAACACTGGCTTATGCCTGGTGCTTAACTCATGCCATTGTGAATAAAGAGGGGGGAGGGAAGGGGTTTAATGTTTAATTTCCTGTTAAAAACACACACAGGATAAAATCTTCCAAAGAGCAGTTATAAAACATGCATTTGTTAGCCAAGAAACTAGGTAAATATGGAACGAAGCCCAGGCTCACTTTTATTCCTTCCCCCCCTCTCCGAAGAACAAAGTAAGCGAAGGCCAGGGCGTATTTGGAGGCACTGAGCTCTACTCAGAGCCGAGAGAATTCATCAGCCTGGCTGGCTTACACAGCCTGCATCCACGGGGGTAGCTCCTCAGAGCTGCAGTGAGGCAGCTGGGCTGAGGGCACTGTGCTGCCGCGTGTAACCAGACTGACAGTGCCCACTACCTTCAGGAGTGCTGGAGACATTACAGAGGATACTTGTTTAGAAGTGACAAGGGGAAATGTTACTTTCAGATCACGCTGAAACTCGGTGCCATCCATCCTGGAACTCTGACTTCACCTGCAGCAACTGAGCCTTCATCAGAGCTCTACTGTGTGTAACGGCCTAGCAGGTTACCCTGCCATTCACCACACTACAGCTCCCAGGCAGGTACCACCTTTCTGTGTGCTACAGAACAATCACAGCCTTTGACAAGCCAAGTTCTTCTCTTTCTTGAGATGCCTGAATTAAGACAAAAACTTTGCCTGTATTCAGGAGAAACTGAACATTTATAACAATTTTCAATAGTAACGTTGGATTTTTGGACCTTATAATAAAAAGAATTCCACATTTTTTTCTGTCTGCTTGTTAGGGGCAAAGTCAGGTCCTCAGTGCACACCTTGCAGTGTGGAATTAGAGGAGTCGAGGCGGTCCTTGCGACCTGCTGGGATTCACATTCCAAATTAGATGTAAACATCTCTGTGAATGCCTTCAATTTTGGTTTGTTTTTCAAATGAGGCTAAATTTATTATCACAGATATAGCATAAGAGCTTTCTTAGCTTTTAGTAGCATATTATTCAAATTAACACAACCTGAGAGTTTTAAGTAGCTGCACCTCAAACACCTTCCAGTTTCCTATTTGCTGCATGAAAAGAAAGGCACAGGGATTACATATCTCTGGTGAGTTCAGTCTGATGGCAGGCACGCTGAATTTCTTGCGGACCCTTTGTAATACTGGCTTTGAGACAATAAATAGTCCTGAGTTTATTTCACAGATCTGCACTTAACAGCTGTTGCAAATACTTGTGCTCTCTCCTTAAGAAATCAACCACTGTTGGCCACTGATTTAATGACAGTTCATCACTGAATCTCATCCTACTGCTTGAGTTCAAAACCTTCCCCTGTATTTTCACTTGCTGATAACTGGACTTTGTGCCCTGATCCCATCATCCTTCATGGGAAAAGACAATTGACTAACAACATTAGGAGGGAGAAAGAGAATAGGGTGGAGAAAATCTGTAACACAAAATGAGCCCTGACTTGCCTTCTCAGTACTGTATGCACCCCCAAGCAATGACATTTCAGGAAAATGATTATGTTTCTGGCCAGCAGTCAGAATGTATAAGATGTTATACACCCTTTGCCTCACTGTATGTTTCTACAGCAGACTCCATGGAAAAGCAAGCTTTCTTTTTTCCTTTGCTTCTCAACAATAAGGCAAATTTACAAGTATTTACTACTAGTAGTTACATCAAGGTATGAAAGGTTCAAGTGAAGCAGTACTATTCTCTAGGGCAGTGGTGACCAGGGCCTTTAATCCAGATGAATTTAACTGTAGAGTGCATTAGCTCTTCTCATAAAAGATTTGCTTTCATTTTAGTTCTCTCTCCATTTATCTTATGACTGTGTAATCTTCAGTAGAGGTCAAAGAGATTTCCCCAAAGAAACAGGAGCTGCTACTTTTTTTCTTTGAGGGGAAAATCATATTTAAGACAGTTCATGCTACTTTTAAATGTATGCCAAGGGACAGCACGCTCCATGCTCTCCTTTCTCTGTACTCTCCTTGCTTCTTTCCATGTTCCAAAGCAATTAAACAAGCCTGAATGTGCATGCACACACGTATACAAATGAAACATGAACTGAAAACATCTACTGAAGATAGGATATACAGCCCATCTGCTGCAAAGACCGAAATTATTACTAACATCTTACCATCATCCAGCTCAAGACAGAGATTGTAAACAGCCAGAGGCCTCTTAATACGTTGTCCTTGTCTTCTTGATTGCCTTGGTGGGGCGTTTGGAGGAGATACTGACATAGAGATTGGCTCAGGGAAAGTGGCATCAGGAAGGGTTTTGAAAATCTGCAATCAAGAACACAAAGGGTGTTAATTATTTATCGCAAAGAGCAACCTGTGCAGTGCAACTGTAAACCATTATCAAACAACATTTGTTTTGGATTTCATTCAAAGCGGGCAAGAGCCAAAAATCCATTCCTTCAAGTTTGGGAGTATGCCGTGGGTTTTTAATGAGTGCTTTTAAAACAAGTAAATAAATAAATAAATAAATAAACAAACCAGAAAATAAGCAAGAGCACTGTCTACACTTTAACCAAGCTGCAAATCAGTTAATCCAAAGACAAAATATTTGCAGCTACACTTGCCAGCTAGGATGGAGGGGAAGGGGAAAAAGGGGAATGCTAACTTTATGAACCGGCAACCAGAAAGCTCTGTAACTTTAGCTAAGAGCTATAATTTTGACAGAATACCCATTTTCATTTTCAAAACCTCTGATGTCATTATCCTATCGGCCATTTTCATTCAAAACAACATACTCTTGAAGAGAGAAAAGGGGAAACGTTGAGGGGAGGGGTTTTTAGGGAGAAATACCACATGAGAATTTTTTCAGTTAACCATTGCCCCTTGAATCACATTTACAGTAAATTATGACATTCACAAAGACACATATTAAAAAAAATTTGCATTTCTTGTTACCATTTTATCTTTTGAGCCATGACCATTAGCATATCACCACTCCACACAAAACACCACGTCATTTCTGTCTGCAGTAACCAGCAATGCAGATGTGCTCAACCTGGTAATACTTCTCCAGTAACTGTCAGATACAAGGTACAGTCCAGTGATGCTGATTTACTTCTAGAAAACTATCAGTATGCTGATGTACAATTTAGCAGCAGCTTTTTACAAGTGATCGTGGCACATTCACAGGAACAAATTAGCTTAATATGTATTTCATCAAGGACAAACCAGCAGATAAAGCAAGACATGAACAGCAGCTGCAGAAGACAAGCCCTGTGCCTGCATGGCACCTTACAGCGTGGCAACCCAGCAATATAACAAGACATAATGAAACAGTACATGGTGTTCTTTTACTTTGCAACTTCACATTGCCACCTATCTGTATAGGAAATATTATGAAGACAAGACCTGTAAAGAATCTCTGAAGGAGAAGCTTTTTATGAAGTAGAAATTCATGCAGAAAGTATAAAGAGATAACAGATAACACCTTTCTGGATTATTACAGCACATGTCAGGTGCAGCATGAAGCTAAAAGCCAGACAGGTTACTCTTAGAGGTGAGAAAAATGCCAGAAGCATCCTGTGGTAAAACACTCAAGGTATCACATTAAAAGTAGAAGAAACTCTACATGCCATCATATCCTGGCCTGGAGATTAACACCAATAGGAATAAGATGACCCAAGAACTCCTGGATGTGGCTTATAGTTGCTTAATCACCACTCTGGTACTGGCTGGTAGAAGGCTGTGCTGGTACAAAACAACCAGAAACTCCAGTTTCCATGAAAACTGTGGAAGAAAGCTCATGCTGCCCAAAGGGGGCATCAGTAGGCTGGAAGCCTGTACATGGTGTGCAAAGCAAAGCTCCAGTGGAAATGTTCCCTTCCTTCCCAGTAAGTAAATGTTGCTGTGGGGGAGGTAAAATGATATAATTTGAACTTGCCCATAGCAGTGTTAAGAAAACTGGCACCCACTCCTTCACATGAACAAGGGATGACGAGGGAGAACCAAAATAGTGCAAGGAACTCTCTAAAACCAAACTGTTTATGAAGAAGAAAGGAAGCAGTCCAACCTGGTCCTCCCCAGCACAGACATGGCAGCACTCTCAGACAGTGACAAAGCTCTAATTGTGCTCAGAATGCCAAAGCCATCTCTTAAAACATGATGCAATACATAATAATGAAATCTAATGTGCACCTACATGGCACTTGGCTGACAGTACCACACTGCCCCCTTATGTGTAAATACAAGGCTAAATTGAGCAGATTTAGGGATAAATATTTGCTTCTGAAAAATTAAAAAGTACCAAAACTTTAAAATGCCATCTTTTCCATGGACTAAGCATTGCATTTGGGCTCTCTGGTAAATAACTCTCTGCCAAGAGGTTTCAGCATGTTGTTTACTATGTCAGATTCCGCAGCTGTGTTTATTTTTGCAGCCTTATCCATGCATCTCTGCTGAAATTAAAGATAGGGAGAAGAACGAGTATTCTCCAGGAGTACTTCACAAAAGATGAGTTTTCTTGTATGCAACTTGCATAGGTTGCAATGAAGTGCTTTTTCTCTTCTCTCACAAATATTTCAATATAGCCTTCTAAAACTATTAGCATGAGAAACTCTTACGGGAGTCACAAAAGCAAAACACAGTCAAGAAACCCACAAAGGCAGAGCTTCCTTAACAACAGTCAGTGCCAGAAGGACAACAGGATAATGAACTGGCGACAAGAATTCAACTACATTTCTAATTGCAAGTAGCTATGTGATGTTAGCTCCCTTCTACAGACAAGACACTCAGGTGAGCATCAGGCTCTTCCCCTGTTTAACCTCCCTCCTCTCTCAGCTTCTTGTGCTAACAGACTGATAGGGATGGGTCAGTGAGTAGTATACTGCTCTCTAGGGAGCAGCGATGATGTCCCATGAGCTCCTGGGTAGCATGAGGCCACCTGTTCTCCACAGCTACTGGGACCAAAGCAAGGGTCCACATCAACTCCATTCTCTCACTCCTACATTCCCTGATGCAATGCTGTAGGCTGTAGCACTTCTTTCATTGTACTCCCATTCAATACCTGTTTCCACAGAGAAGAGATTCCTGAAAGAGGATGTAACCTCTTGCCTATCCACAGAGCAAATTACCCATGCAGAGCACACTGAGACTGGCTGTCATACTCTGCAATGAAATAACCAAGTATCACGAGTTGCCATGCAGGATTCTGAGACACACAAAACCAACCAAACACCATCCAGCACTACTCCACTCCCCCCCAGAATAACCACACACACGACCACCATGAGGAACATCACTAGGGTGGGTTTTTTAAACATATAAAAGAATCAGGAAATGTCCTGCCCTCGGTTGTTGTGTAAAAAAAGAAGCATATTTGGGGTGACTTTTGCTCTTTCAAGCAGCTCATACTTGTGTTCAGCCCTACCTTGGTATTTTCTTTTTGTCTTTTCAGTAGGAAAATATAATCCAGTACATCTCATCCATAACTAGACCCACTTTCAGTAGCAGCAATCTCTTTCTGTTGCAGGCCAAAGCTACAGCTCTTACCACAGTTTTGCACAGGTGAGCATCTGAAAAGCAAGCAGAAGGTCAACCTCTGCCCTAAGAAGTGCACATACAGCATTCAGCTTCTCTCTCTTGATTTGCACTTAAATAGACAAGTACTTTTCATCCTGCCTTAATGGATATTTGCCTGCTGCACTGACAGAAGCACTGTAAGGCCTGTCTGAGAATGGGGGCATGGAGGCATGCTTTATTTTAGTTGCAGGGAGAAAAGTTCTTTGGTTCTGGCTTTATTCAAATTTGCTTCTAGCCTTATTAATTATTTAAATGCCATTGAAGAAGAAAAGGTGCCTGCAGTGAGGGACCTGTTGCCAGCAGCACACTGAGTATGCGCAGAGCTCAAAATCACACACAGAGTGCGAGCCCCTGAATGGTAAGAACATTGCCATGTTCTGACTGACATGCACAACAGCATGGGCCTGACAGTTTTAAATCTTCTTGCACTGCAAGCTGCTGCTATCAGATGCGTGGCAAGGCAACCACACATGCCCAGTTGGATGGAAACCCTCCCATGGAAGAACTGGACTGGAACATGCTATTTAATGGACCATCTCTTTGATGCTCCAAAAAAAGCCTCCCTTCAGGTAAAAGTCTGATCTGGCCACCACCACTCATCTAGATTGCATAAGTTACCACATCTTAGACTAATGCCTGCATAAAGACAAGAATGAAGTCCACCCATGGAATCACCTCATTCAAGAAGCCATGAAATTATACTGAACCAGCCTCCAAGTTTAAGGACTTCACCGCCATACCCAGGTTACACAGTTTTTGAGATGGTGGCCAAACTGCATTAGATTTACAGAACACCAGTTCTACACAGTTCAGTTCTCAAAAGCACTGGCATCCTCCTGTTGACCTACTTGGGGGCAAACTCAGAAGCTAAGTGAAACAATTTACATATGTGAGAAGACTAACATATGGAACACTCAACATTTTTTCAAGCAACAAATCTGTTAGTCAGTCCTATCCCAGTCAGTCCGGTATTTTAAATGGTTGTTTAAGATTGAGTTTACATGAAAGCAGCATTTAAAAGTGCATTCTGACTAAAGTAGTGGATTGGTTTTCAAGCCTGCAGTAAAAAGTTAAAAGAACAACAAAAAAAAGATGAGACTCTTGTCAAGCAATTTCGAACACCGGTACGTTTGACCTATTTCTCTCTATGCAACAGCAAAAGATGGATACTTCACAAGGCTATAAAACCACAAACCAGGTTGGACATACACCACTAATAACGGCTCTGTCTAGAGCAGCAAGCCCAACACCAGCCCTGCATACAACCGTTCCAGGTCCTAAACCTGTGTCCTGCAAAGAAAGAAGCATTTCTTGAGAGCAACGAGCCAAATTCAGCATATTAGCATACTGTATTCTACCAGCAGCAACCCAGGGCAGCAGCCCAAGGAATTCTGCCAGATTCCCCTTCATTTGCAACAACAGTGCTGGACCCTAGATCTTGAGCTCTTACTAGAGCTGATTTTGGGAACTGAAAAAACCCATGGCTAGGAGGATTTAACTTGGCCTATTCCACAAGTTTATGACTAGATGTACAGTTGTACATGGAAGTGTAGAATAGATTCTGCTGCTGTAAGAGAATACTGATCTGTTCTTTCTGGTCTCAAGCAGAACTAATTAATGAATTTCAGTATGTTTGCCAGGAATCACTTTAGAAAAAGACCCAGACATCAGGTCATCTCTGTCTGCTTTGTATCACTGGGGTAATTAAAATTTCCTCTAAAAATCAGTGGGAGGCAAACAGCAAGGACAGAGTGGGATAAAAAAGAGGGGAGGAAAAAAATCAGAGGCTTAGTAATAAAGCTAATGAGGATAAACTTATAAAAAACATTAACAGCTTAAAGCTGTGCCATTATTTTGTTGCAGGACAAAACCTCCCATTCATTCTCATAAACCCTACCATACAGAACATGCATCTATTTCCTCTGAATCCATGAACAAGAATCAAGAGTATCAGAAGTCGCTGTCTCATGCAAAAGAGGTAACAACCTGCAAGGTCATTCCAAATGCTCTGGTGGTATAGCATCTACTACTACAATCCTATGTTTTCAAGGACAGTATTTCTCAAGACAAGAAGAACATCAGTACAAGTTTTTATCTGGGTAGTTTTCCTTCAAAACATTTTTGATTTGGAGTTGGGAAATAAAAGAAACACACAGAGACACTCGTTTATTGAACAATAATGAAATGCTGTCCACCTAAGCCACATACACTGCTCAGCCCTTACACATTTCATGGTTATGGTGCTCCTGGCATTTGCATGACAATTTGCTGCTATGTATGCTAATCAAAGAGCATTCCAGGAATTAGCAGCTAATGGGATAGTGCAAGAGAAACTTATTCATCGCCACAGTCTTTGCTTGAATTAGCTTCTTTTCAATGTAATGCAAACCCAATTCAGGGCAGATCCAGCAACCTGTATAAAAAACAAAACCCATATATTTATATTAGAGATAAAAATGCTCAAAAAAAAGAGGCCAACTGTCCTAGAGGTTCAGTGTGCTCTTACCCCAGTAGACTTCCTAAGCTTTTTTCCTCTTCAGATAATGAAGACAGTGGTTGTGCTATTTTTTACTGCCATTTTCTGCAAACATAAAGCACCAATGTCTTTTATGTCAAGTTACAAATGAACTGTAGACATAAGCATTTCAGGAAGTGCAAGGTGAAAACAAGCATCTTAAAATACACTGCGGTAGCTCAGCCACTAATTGTTACCCATGGCCAATAATTGTAATCCAGTTTTTAACAGTAAAAACCACATCCAATAAGATGAACTGTTCTACTTTCTTTCTTTTCTGTGTTTGAGCTATTAAAAGTTTAATCATGACAGAAATTACAAAAGATCAAATTCTGGAGAATTGGTTAGATCAATCTGTTTCTCTTCTGGTTTTAGTCAACACGATCCACATATTCTTCTAGGTCTCAAACACACGATCAATATAAAATACACATACAAGAAGTTCTTGACATCAAAACGGAATCTGTGTTCCGTGTAGGACATGTGATAAAATTGATCATTTGTAAAAACTGTATTAAGTATTTCTGAAAAAGGTTTACAAAATCTTCAATAAACTTTGTCCCCAAGTTAATTAGAATCACTAAGTAACTTACCTCCCCAGGGTTACCAGCTGTCCACTCCAGCACAGGCGTGCCCGCCTCGGAGCGGTTAGCCCGACTACGAGGTCTCCGTGTCTATACACTGTAAAACATGGTTTCCTGGGCACTGCTTTCTATGGGATTGCATCAGGATGCAGATTTTCCAAGGTTCAACTCCAGCACAAATCACAAAATACCTTTATAAATATTCACACTCATCATATTTGGGGAGAAGGCAAAGAATTCAGACCAAGAACTGGAAGATAACTGAAGCTAAACCCCCAGAGGGCCAGCAACCAGAAAGCACCATAACGCTCTTAACGTTGCCTTGCGCACTCTGTTTAGTTACAGTGCCACAGAGGATGCAGCCTGAAAAGTAACGGGGTGTAAGTCAAAACTAGAAACATCCTTGGCTCTGAGCTGAACCACAAAGCTCTATAAATAAATAAATAATCCAAGGCAGTCTTTTCTTTATCAGAAAGATATGATTTCCTGAGACCATCTGCCTAGCGGCCTGAATACCCCTCACAAATGAAAGACTGCCCGTGGGGATTTGTGGACACGCTGAGTCCCAATCTCACACTGACATTGGAATATCTGCTATCTTCTCCTCTTAATAAAAAGGGAACTAGAGCTCTGGACAAAGTGCAAACTACGAGAGTATCAAAAGAACCAAGGGAATTTTTAGACAAACCCGATAAATCTGTGGACTCCTAACAGCCATTCATTTGGCCTGCCTGTCTTGAACTACGTAGTTCACATTTGAGCTTTAATGAAGAAACTAAACATAGCCTGTAAAACATGACATTCCAGTCTGGAGGACAGCTGTGAAAGGATGAAAGAAGAAAAAAAATACCAAGGTTAAAACCATGTGTCCTTTGATCAGTTGCGAATGATGAGTTTGTTGACTCAGCCTTTCTAAAAGTAGCACTCCTGATACAAAGAGCGCAGCTCCCACCGTATCGCATCTCGCTCCACCTTTTAACAATTCATGAGAAGAGCCCTCCTGACAGCAGCCCATTCACTGCTATCAGCCAACCCACTTTATTCATCCGAGGAAATGAGGGAGTTAACCATACACCAGGCTTGAAATACCTACCCAGCTGTCCACTGCACCAGCAGAAACAGCAGATTCACCTTCTCCTCCCTGCCCACCTACTGTAACGCACACCAAGGAGAGCATTTGACAAAGGTTACCCTTCCCTGCTCCAGCTACACAGAACAGCTTTGGGTATTTTGTTTAGTTACAGGAAATACTTAAAATAGCAACAACGGCAGTAAAAAAAGCCTTCAAATGAAAAGATTATTTAATCTAATGACCTAGTTTTCTAAAACATAACATGCTCCTAGTTACTAAATGGAAAATAATGCAGAAGGAGAGTATTAGTCAACTGAATTCCACTCCCTTATCGTTTCTGTGCACTTCTGCAGGAATACTGCCTCTAGGCAGTGGAAGGTGAGATCTGTATCATTTGGAAATTTCATCTAAAGTTAAGGGAAGTTTCCCATCTTTAACTGGAAATATCCCAGGCAAACCAAGAAGGCAGCAGTCTGTGTCTGTGTATTTGCATGTGCCACACATTTGTAGTGCAGCATCTCAGCAGATCACTTCTATCCCTGAGACCAGGACTTTTGTTCTGATTTTCTTTTTTAATCCAATATGGTTACTCCCAGTACATGTTTTCTTTTGGAGCAGTCTAACCACGTACCAATCCAGGTATTGATCCAGACTCAGTTCCTTTTAATGTCCTCAACTGCAGTCAGAAACGTGAGTGGAGATTTGATCCACAGTATGCATAAACTACATTAAGATTTAGAAAACTGCAATCTTTTAAACAAATAAGCAATAATGTTGCAGTCAGTAGAACTCCCCACCTGTGTTTCTCACATGGAAGGGCTTTCTGCTACCCACAGGGCAGAGAAAGGGTCTAAGGAGTTTGCACACACAGTAGTGGAACAAAAGAGCTGCTGTGACTTCTACCAGAAACCACAATGAATTCCTTTGTTGTGCCTGCTGCCCTTTCTGCTCTGGACTCGGCCAGTCATTCAGGCATGTAATTGGAATTAAGTTCAGGAATAGTTTCAATGACACTTCTCATTAGTTACATGCTTAAAGTTAAGCACACGCTGAATACTTTCCTGAACTGAAGCTCATGTTTCCTTGCAAACTCTGCCCTAATGGAGATACCTTAATGTAATTTTTTCCTCCTCCAAGTCAAACATTTGTTGACTTGAGAAGCATTCAGCTTGGGGAGGTTTCAAATGGCTACACCACCACACTTACACTCCACTGCTGCCTGGTCAAATGCTGTAGCCAGATGCAAAGCAACGTGAAAGCCAACGTGAAACAAGCCCTTCTGAACATGGCTCAGGGGAGCCACGGGCCACCCCTGCCTGTGCCACTTCATACTCTCAAATGGACAGCTGACTTCACCTGCTTCTGCTTCTTCTATCTCACAAATACTGCATCTGTTATGCACAGTAATTTCTTCTAAGACTAAAGATTTCCCAAGTATTACCACATGAACTTGATGTTGGCTTAAGAGCTCAGTAGTATTAAATTCTTTGCTTCTCTTTAGTTTAATAACAATCATAAGAGTGCTTAAGTAAGAAAAATTAAACCATTTATATTTCATTAAAAAAACATTTCTCCATAGAAGTGTTTTGGACAAAACAAAGCTAAAGTAAAACCATATTTTGTCCCAAGTATGTAAAATCTTTGCCCTTTACAGAAAGATTAATACAGCAGTGAAAACAATATCTGTCTTACACTAGGAACTTCTGAGTTTTTCAGAATGAACATCATGAGAGAATTTTGCCCATAGGTTGTCTGAATTCTAGAAGAAGGTATCTTTTACCATGCTGCTTCCCTCTCAGCAGATTCTAGCTTCCCAGTCTCCACAAGGGACTTCTGTCTAACCCCTCTCTTTTTTCCTTCTAATTTTCTTTCACTGTAATGTTCATCATCTTTCCAGCTTTGCAACACTGCTATTTGTACTCACTATCGTTTCCACCCCCATATGCTGGTTTCAACAGTCTAGTCCCACTGAGCTTTTTATTCCAACCTCCTCACTCATCTTCTTTCATTTCTTAGACTTCTTGTTTTATCCTGGTTTGGGTTGTTTTTTTCCGCCTCTTAAAATGTGTTCAGGGACTTGAGAAACCAAAATGGCTCACATTACCACTGAGGCATCTCTAAATGGCAAATAAACTTTGAATAGTGACATTCATCCCAACGAGATGCCAAAAAGTTACAACAAACAGCAAGATGAAGACATTCACACTCTTCATGCTGCCGTGCAGAGGATTGCCCTTCTTCCTCACCACAAGTAAGACCAGAAGAGCTGTGATGTCCAAAATTTCCAGACTATGAAACCCTTGGGAAGAAAAATTAATTTATACCCTTGAAACTCATTTAGGGAAGGAGCAGAAGAGAAATAAAACCCTTTTTTTGGGTCCAAGTTGACTACCACTTTTCATCAGAGGATTACCTAAAGGCCAGGCAAAGATTGTTCCAGGCATTGCACAAGTAGAGCTGCAGTCAGCCCCTGAGTTTGTCACCTCAAAAAGGAGAGGTATAGCTTCAAGGCAAAGTGAACACAATGATGAGACGAGCACAAATTTCTTGATGCTTTTTTTAGTGAAGGAAAGGATACGGAACATGGGAATCAAGAGAGACCACACAGACATGGCAAGGAAGAAGTCAACAAGACAGCCAAGCATGAAATGCCACCAACCTTACAGACTGGCAAAACAAAAGGAAACAAGAGTGTGGTGCACACAGCCCAGGCAGCACAAATCTTGGCAATTCCAGGCTAAACTACAGAGTGGTCATTCCATATCAAACCTGAACATGCTCCTACTTTGCCCAGCATATCTGGCTGGCCTTCCCCTACAGCCATATGACAGAAACAAGCAAGACAATTAATTCACAGGTCTCATTTTCTTCTGCACTGGCCTCCTTGCCACAGCAGATGGTTTTGAGGGTCCCAGGTAAAATACTGTCTCAGCATGGCTTTAGTTCTTGCCTTTTATTTCAAAGTAGATACCTGTTTCTGTAGCTCATCTTCTGACTCAACACTGAGAAATATTCTGCCTGGAAGAGACTTATCCCAAACTGACAAGAACAAGAGTTAAACAAGCATCTCCCTAATGATCTCTGTCCCCCTTACATTCCTCATCACTGTGCAATTCCAGTGGCAGTTATGTGACACATTAGGCTGCACGGTCTAAGTCTAAGCATTCAAGTCTCAGCATTGGGCTCATTTTGCAAAACATCCCCTGCTCAACCAACTATAATTGGTTCACAGCCAGGGTTTGGAAGTACATATACAGCCTGTAAACAAGGTGAAAGCAGTTTCTAGCTAGCAGGAAATCAATGCACATATCAGCAAAGGTTAAAAAAACCCAGCCAAACAAACAAAAAAACAGCTTATAAACTAAGCATGATCTTCTTGTCTCAGGGCAAGTCCCCATACCCAGTTTTCCAAGTACAAATTGCATAGAAATTCTCTAATTAGGACTCAGCAGAGTGATGACAGTGGAATGACTGCACCAGGATTTCAAACCCAATTGATTATTTCTCCTCCTAAAAATGAATAGCAAATTATCCCTCAATAAAGCTATCCACACAAAACAATGACTGCTGATGGATTTTAAAGATATTTGAGAAATCATAACCAGTTTTTACCATTCTGCTTACCATGTGATTGTACTTCAGCTGGAAACACTGATGGCTACTGCTCCTACAGTTTGGAAGTTTTTTAGTCATTTTATTTGCTACAGGGGAAAAGAAATGCCTCTCCACAGTCTGCCAGAGCCATAAATTACATATGCATGAAGTGTGAAGTGTTGCTGCAAGTTTGTTTGTGTCTCTGTACCTCCATCTTGACTCCATCACTCTTCCACAATTCCAAACTTTGCTTCTGTTACTGGAAGCTGCTAAAAATTAGCAGGGGTGTAGTAGTGGCTGAATGAAACATTTGAATGTATTTTAAGCCACAGCTGGTGGCTTTTCCTAGGACTTCACCAGGTCTGTGAATAAAAGTACCTAACACAGGACCCTCAGAAAGTCTGAAATGCATAGAAATTCAATACAACAACATAAAATGAACATCAGACTGACAATAAGTCTGCTTGCCATTAAAAGCAGGCCCTTGGTCTGCCCTAAATGAAGAATGCTCACTTGCAAAAGCAACATATTCCATTTGACTATAAAAGTTTTGCAATGCCTAAACACACACCTCTCCACTGCCTTTGCTATGAATACACACAGAGGTCACGCCTGGGGCTTCCTTCCATCCTGGAAGCAGCTCTAGCTTGGGAGAGGTTGCTGCAGGCAGAGCTCTGATGGCAAGGTCACTGTTAGAAATTACAGTGAAATGGCAGAAATTCTGTAAAAAAAATACAGCCATCTAAAAAAGGCATAAACCCAAGGAACTACAGAAAATTATGCAGTATCATTTTAATGTACTTTCCATTCCCTGCTTCTCTATGTTTTCAAAGGAGCAAGAAAGGCCACAACAACTAATATTTCAAACATGAAACTGATGTCCAGTTTTTAAAGGCATGACTCAGTTGGCATAAGAATAAGACAGTGCTAATCTCTGGTGATCAAGTGATCTGAATAAGCACAACTCCCTCTCCATATGTTATTAAAACACCCTGCTTCTGCTCACTCTCTCTCTCCACTTCCTTAAATTTGCGTGGTCACTGCAACAGCTTCAAAATCACGAGCTGAGCGCAGGGTTCTCCTTCACTCATGAGGTCCAAAATGCGTGGCATGGCTTACAACCCTTGGAATATTCATCACTTGAGAACTCCAGCCACAGGATTTTTCCAACAGAACAATTGCCTTATCTGCTGAACGTGTGTGTGAGGGCAGCATTACACCCTAAGTCAACTAAGCCAACAAAACCCACCGTGTGGACACAGCTATGCCAACAGCAGCTTTGCCCAGCCTGTATCATGCAGGCAGGCAGCGTAATTACATTGTCAGAAAAACTTGAGACAGATAATATTTAGAGTAGATAAGGCTTGACTTAGATAGCCAATTTCAACACAGTTAACCTTTAAAAGAAATAACCATTTCAATGCTCGGAGTGCTTAAGAAAGAAGAGAGGAAAAAGCATATCCTGGAATTTTTCCAAAGCACTTTTTTTGACAATGAGAGCAAAGGGAGATGCTGCCCATCCTCCCAGGAAAAGCAAAGAATCTCAGACGTCCAGAAGACAGCTTAGGCACGATGGATTCCCAAAGGTGTATCCAAACACAGAGTCGAGTAAAGGACTTTTTTTTTTTTCCTTCCCCTCTATTTTTTATAACATTTCAGATCCCAGATTACATGTGGTGATATTCTGCACAGTATCTTATATGGGAAAGGCAGCTCAGGAACTGGCAACTGCCACAGCAGCAGCAATGACTTCTATTTTCTGTATCCCCTCAAATACAAAGGCATAAAATAACACACATTCAGCTGAAAACAAAGGAAAAGTTAATACCTGGCTCTCCCATAATGCTTTTTACCCATAAAATTCAGAGTATAATAAAGTCGTCTTTTTACTCTGTGAACTTTGAACAATTAATTCAGATCCCGGCCAAAGCACTTAATGGAAGAGCTAAAAAACCTGAATTTGGGCTTTCTTTTTTTCAGTCCTGTATCACTTTTGCTCAGAAAAAAAATCCACAAATATCATAATGAAAATCTATTTGTGTACTATGCCCAGAGAAGCTCTGCTACTACCAGGAAAAACGCATTCTGAAATGTCAGTTTACCTATGAGCAGGAATACTTACTGAGTAGAAAGAGCCAAAAGCATACAGTGTACAGATTAAACTCTTCAGAATTAAGCTTCCTTAACTCCACACTACCCATGATGCCTAGCAGATCATTTTGGAGAACACTCAGGGATGTGGAGAGGTATCAGATCTCACCTTCTCGTAATTTTCTATCAGGATCTCCACCACGATATTCTGGAACTTCAGGTCCATGATGGCTGCTACAGTTTCTTCCTGTGGCCTCATTAAGGTTGGTCCAAATACTACCCCTAGATTTGCCACAGTCATTAGATTCCTCTTGGCATGCTTTGAAACACTTTTTGAAAAGAATTGAAGGAAAAAACAGGAAATAGGTTATGAAAAATTTCCATTACTGTTGGAAACTGCATTCTACAAATGAAAACATGACATTTCCTTAATCTATGTTTTAGAAGGTTCTTCAAATAAAGTCTTACTGAATTCTGAAAAACAGAAAAGCCATTCTTCCACTGGCAATTTAAAAACAAAAGCAGCCTCTTACTGAACTTAAATATATAAAATGCACTTAGCCTTGGACCAGGGCAAGTGTGAAACCAACTTAAATTTGCTAACAGATCTCCACTATTCACTTTGCCAGAATTTGCAAAAAGAAAGTATAATGTTCCCTTTCTCACTTCAATCAAGCCCTCAACTGCTGGCAGAGCTGCTAAAATAAATACTTCCAGGGCTTCATTAGCGGATTAGATTTCTGCCTTTCCCGCCAAAACACACACAGCATGAGTCAAACGTCTCGTCTGCTTTTGCACCTTTGGTTCTTGGTATTGTGCATGACAGCATCGAGATGGGCTTCAGCTCCAGCCACACTTAACTAGAGCCTTTGTAGCTACCTGGAGGTGAGGAGAAGGCAGAAAAGCAGGGCAGAACACTTACTTTGCTAAATGTTTCACCAAAATTTCCAGCATCTCTTTGTTCTTTTCGGGGAGTTTATGGACCAAGAAGTGAACAGCATTAACTCGAGAGTCAGGACTCCCACTTTCTGTGGGACACAGAAATAAGGAACAATCTCAAAAAATCAAATCAAATGCACAGAAACACAAAGCTTCTCTCACCCCTGCAAGGAAACATACTGCACACTTTGCTTCCCCACTTATGGATGTCCAAACATAGCAATACTGAACAGATGTGCTTTGTTTTCACAAGTAATCTTATTCTAGAACTATCAACTTATTTGCTTAATTTGTGAACTTATCTCCCAATCCACCTGCAAAAGGATGCCTTTCTTCATCTATTTTTAAAAAATGACAGATGTAGCTCTTTTTTTTGTGGGATTGGACTCATCTGCTCATGAAAATCCTGCAAGGTGAGGAGCAACGTTGCTGGGTGCCAGAGTGGAACTGTACTACTTTACATTTTAGCATCATTAACTGATTGTCCTCCTCATCAGAATTCACTTTTGTTGGTACTGTGCAGCTAAAGATACTGCATTTATGCTGCCTGGCATTGGAAACTGTGTGAGACAACACGTGCAGAAGATTGATATGCTCAGAAAAACTGAATGACCTCTGAAGACACAGAAGAGTAATCAAGTGAAAAAACCCTCCCGAGACCACTGTGATGAGGGGCTCTCAATAACCATGGCATCCCTCTCTAGTACAGCTCAGAAGTCAAGTAAAAATAAATATGAAGCTTCATATTTTTGTGTGTTGCATGTTGAATAATTTTGGTCCCTACAGGTTTCTAGGACCCCTACTAGTACAGAGATGAAAACAAGAATCTGTAAAAAATTAAAATAATCCCTCTCCCTATTTCTCAAAGTTGTATTAAATCAGAAAATTACACCTCAGTAGTAGCAACAATGAGAGGAGAAGTATTTCTCCTGCATGTAATAATATTTAGAATAAGGTACAAGAAGAGAAATAATTAGAAGCTACTCTGAATGCAAGAAGTTTTGACACCAGGACCACTCCTTGGGTCCCATTTTACCCTAGGCAACCTTGACTGTTAATTGTGTTTCATATAAAATACCAGCACATATCCTCAGCCCATATTGCTACAGATTTCTCTTTTCCTTTTCGCTGCATATTGCTAAAGATTTCAGGGTTGTTTTTCTATTCTTTTGCAGCGAACACCCCTGCACAGATTGCAAGGAAAAGGGCTACCCGAATGCAAACCGTTTATCTTTTAGTCAGCTAATTAACATTCAGGCAGCCAGAAAAACACAAGCCTTCTTCAAAGCAAGCCTATTTTACATATATGTGAAATCACAAACTCTAATTAAAGAATGGCTACAGCAACTTAATCACAAGATACAATCAAGGCTTTTATAGTTTCAATCTACAGTGATATGTATAAAGAGAATTGAAAGGAGAATCTTTTCATTTTGGCTTCTCCCCCCCACTTCCAGTAGTTTCAGAGAAAAGGATATTCCTCACTATTCCTGGTGTTGCTGTTTTTTTATAAGCCAAGACAGGAAACAACACTATTTGAAGTATTCTGTAACACAGATCTGCAATGTTGATTACATTTCCCTCCCCACTGCATAGAATCGACCCCTCTAAAAACTGGTTACTACCTATGAACACTGTTCTCTTTAACATGTAACTTCAGCTGAACTCCTTTCTTGCAAGAGATTATAAAATAGAGAAAGGAAAATAAATGAGAAACTGCTGGCAAAGCTTCATAGGTCAAGAAATTATTTTAACACTTTCCAATACAAACGGGCAGACTCCCCACCTAGGTAAGTATGTTGAATTTTGTTTAAGCACTTGGCCTCTACGATGTGCTTTGGCAATTAATTTCACGGGCTAATTCTCATTTTGAGTTAAGGACCACAAGTGAACACAGTCTGCAGCTCTGGAAAGTCATTACAGCAATCTGAAGAAGATAAAGCAATTGTCTCAGAGTTTATTTTAATTTTGCTTTCCATAATTTGCCAGAAGTGCTACAGGCTGGGAAGAAAATCAGCTAAATATCTGTTTGATACTTGGCCAAAAAAATCTCTTACACAGTTTCTCTCCATCCTCTTCCAAAAAAAATTCCATGTACATTAGATACCATACAAGTGAACTACAAATGCTGTTGTGCCTTCTCCAAGTCTGTATTTGAACTGCCATAGCACAGCCTGGCCTGCTCTTCCCTTTCTCCTCCTAATATACAAGGAACACAGACTGGATACGGGACCAATGAGGCACTGAAAATGAGGGTCAGGCAGCTGTGCTCTAAGGATCCAAATCAAACTGAATTAGTCTATTTTCTTCTTCTAAGCTTCATACTCTTTATAAATGGTAGGAGAAAATTTAGTATCACAATCTAAGTAGATCCTTATCATTATATAATTAAAATAGGAAGAATGAAAGTTTACAGAGTCTATTCAAAAGTAAAACTTGTGCTATGCTAAGACTGTCACAAGCTTGTCTGTCAAGAGACACATCCTATGTGACACACACTAGAACTGAACACTGGTTAATACCTATGTATTTTTAAAACATTTATTATTTCTTATTCATGTATTTTTACTGGCTTGAAGAACTTTTCTGAAATTGTATTTGCAATGCACTACTAAAGCCCCACCAGCACTGTCAGAAAAGATTTCTATTTGAACTACAGTCATATATTTACTGGCAGGAATGATGAACTCTCCATGCAGCTCGTATGTCATCAGCGGCTCTGGAAGGCTTCTGTAAAACAAAGATGACATAAGAAATTTAGCTAGATTCTTTTCCATCTGTATTTAAGCAGGAACCCTTTTTACCATTCAGGGGTATAATCCTCGCACTGGAGGGAAGCATTGTTATAGTGGCCCTTGAATTCAACAGTTTTCAGCATGGTGTTATCAGAAGACACCTTTCCTAATTGTAACCCCAAGACTGTTTCTCAGAGGAAGACTGTACACATCTACCATGTAATTAATTCTTCATTAATGTTTTTAAAATACAAAGAATCACAAGTCAGTGCCTTCCTAGACAGTAAACAGGTCCTAAAACTGTTCAGTTTGTGAACAGTAGCCACTCACAAATCAAAATCCTAAAGCATTTCAAATGGAGAAATTGAAAAGCTTTGTTGTCAGTGAAAAATGTACTGAATAGTGGAAATCAGAATTTTCATTTATTAAGTTGACTTTACTGATGCTTTTGAAATACTGGAGAAAACACTCAGATGGGAAATACTATAGGTGGGAAATATTTCATCATGCAGATTTTTTGTACTTTTTTTTACTATTCTTTCCAACACTCCATAAGAGACTTTTATCTTGGTAATAGGTTTTCATTATTCTTTGACAGGGGTTGAAGTAATACTTTAGTTAATAAAACCAGCAGATAAAAAAGTGTATTTGTGCCACACTGCAAGAGATACACAAAAGTTCTGTGTTCTTAGGAAATTCAGTAAAATATTTTGATCAGGAATCAGTCGAGCCATGGGAACAAAAAAAACACATCTAAAAATTTTACTTTTAACACTCAAAATGTCATTACTATTTCACAGAGAACAGCAGAGCAAGGACCAGAAGGAAAAGAGGAAAATATTCAACATGTCATTCTACCACATTAAAACACAGAAAGGCAAAAAACTCTTTGAACAATTTTAGCTGCCTTCCAGTAGCAACTCTTAGCAAGTTTACTAACAATTCAGGTTTCTGAACCAACACTGACATGCTTTTGTACCTAGCACAAAAATGTTCTGGGGCTTACCTCATATGAGCATGAGTATTACTGTTGCTATTTTTTTTTTTGCACAAAATAAACCCAAATTTGCACAAAATAAACCCCAAGTATGGGGGAAATAAGCATTGTATCTTAACACAATACAGAATTGATAGTCCAGTAAATAAATAAATCTGAGAGAGAGAGGCTTACCGCAGATACTGCTTCATAGCACTGGTAATTGTCTTCACCTCCCAGTCCACAGAGTTTTCCAGGTCAACTTCATTGCAGGTTTTTGCATCTAGAAAATAAACAGAAAGAGAAGAGGCACGTGAAAAAGAGAATTCTAAATCAATATGCCCTGTGTGAACTGCAACTCATTGAACTTGATCATTATGGATTTGTTCACAGGAAGACAGAAGTCGCATGTCCTTCTTCCTTTTAATACTAAGAAGATTTAATATCCAAGTCTCTTTATAAATTCTATTTCCCTATTTTTTAAAAAAAATATTTACTGCTGATTTTGTCTTTAATGAAGGACTAAAAACCACTCACTTTCATGTAAAAAGATTGCTATAGCAATTGGTATTTTCACACCTTTAATTAAGCAGAAAGATGTACACAACCACAGAAAGATGTACAAAAAGAGTATCGAAAAACCTCCCACTAAACATAACATCTTTCCCTCTTTTCTTTCATTATTTAAAATGCAAGTGCACTCAGAAATCTTTTTGAATTCTTCCCATAGTTTTGCTTGTAAGCTGTTATTCTGGACTGCTGGTGAAAATAGCTAAAGAAGTGCTGTATGACCCTCCTTACTCTGTGAAAATCTTTAAGAGGTGCTTCAAAAGTAAAAGGAGGACTCTTTTCGATCAGTAGGTTGGCCTGAATGTTTCCTTTTCTTGATCAGTAGAAGATTTTTTGACAGAACACAGAAAACTACACAGCACACCAGAATGTTTGGCAATTAAGAAAAAAATCCCTTTTGGCCTCCCAACAGGAAGCAATAGCTCACTGAGATTAAAATAATCACATGTCTATAGCCAAACTAACCCTATGTATTTGGTAACTTTTAGCACTTGAGCTTCTGTTATTATATTTTATATGTATATTATATACTTATTATATAATATTATATACTGCTGCTACATTTCCATCAGTCACTACAGTAAACTACAGCAGGAGCTGACACAGATTACGTGTTGACTGGTTCATACAATTCAGAATTCATTTGTTACTTTGCTTGTCAGACAAATGACAGAGACATGCAAAAAATCAAATTAGGATCCCTGATTAAAGGTGCAGTCCTTTTACTAGGACTAAATAATTCTGTTCTAAAGGCTGTGCCAAGCAATTATTTCTGTAACTGAATATTCTCCCTCATTATATCAATTATTTAAATCTCATTTTAAAATACAAATCAGATAACATTTTCTACCAAATTGTTACCAGCCAACCGCCATCCAAAACACTCAAGATTGTCTCAGGAAAACGTTTCTTCTATTTCTGCTTTTTAGCACGGTAGCTGTTTCTGTGTTCAAAGTCTCTTTTTTGACAAGAAAACCTTTCTACTCAATTAATTAGGAGCTGCCGTCACATCAGAAACTAGTGAAATCTATGTGGGTTCTCCTACTAAACCACTACAGGCTTTAAATAACTGCTTCAGAATCATCAATGTCCTTTACAGTCAAAGGATGCACCACGTTACATGAAACTTGTTGATGAATTTGAGGAGGAAAATAACAAGTGTCTGGATTCCAAAGGAAGCCTCTTAAAACAAAAAATAGAAGGAATTGCTGAAGTATTTCATTATCTCCTGGGGGGGAGGGAAGCAAACCAACAAAATTTGTCCCTCCTACCAACCCCAAACATTCCCCACTTGGACCATAGAAACCATCAAGACTTAAAGACATTTCTTCACTCTCGGTTTGACAGTTGCCCTACATAGCTCTGTGTTCCATCACCCCATATATTTGTTCCTGCTGCATTTTCCTGCTACTTCAACCATCTCAGGCCACTACGTGAACTAGAATTTCAACTGGAATTTCAAACTGCCTCTACTAGTTTTCATGCTACTTGTTCACATAGCAGCCACTGTGCACTGAATGGCAATTTTACGCATATAAAAATAACCGAGCACATTTATGGAACAGCCTTTGACAGATCAGCTCTAAAGTTTATGCAAATCTTTCTGACAATAAGGGAGACAGGGTTTATAAAAACAGTCCAGTTCTTTAAACTAGCTTTGGAGGAGACTCTCTCTGCTCTCACACGCAATATGCCCACTGGAGGAATGTATGGATCTTGGAAAGGCAGAGGTACCTGAAAGTCACCACCTACAGCATGTAATGTCTGGCATTTTTCACACCAGGCAGGATCAGAAATCAAATCTGAACTCATCAGTAGGAACTCCAAGTCCTTAGCAGCTCCTTCACCACGAGCAAGGGTCTGTGTGAAAGCTGACCTGTGCAGTAGTTGGTATGGAATCTCTGTAGGCAGTGTATGGAACGAGCTGCACCAGCTCTGTAACGTAGATCAGAGACGAAACAGGAACTGGTCCCCGATGCACTGCAAGAGCTGAGCCTCCCAACAGCTGACAATTCCTTATGCCAGTTTCCCATAACTCTGGAAGCCCTGACTCCCTATCCCTGTTTACACTGAGCTACCAGATTCATGGAACATTTTCCCTTGCGATGTAGTGAGTGTTTTCCTTACCAACCACCTCACCTCGATTTGGACAATACTGTTGCTGGATAACACATCTCCACAGGACCATGCTAGTTACAACTAACAACAAGGACTAAGCTAAGTGCAAAATTAACTTTTTTTTTTAAGCAGAATTGTGTATTTGTTTGCTGAGCCTCATTTTACACTGCATTTTTACATTAAAGATGATAATCTGTGTATCCATAGTATTACAAAAGCATTTACTGGTTTCTCATACTCATTAGACTTGCAATTGGTTTCTCATGCTCTTGACTTTCAATGTACTTGCTAAAATTTTATAGAAAATATTCTGAAAAAGAGACAAAACTGCGTGCTGTTACGTCCCTGGTTACCACTGGGAAGACTTTCTTTGCACTTTCAGACTGTGAATCTCATGGTCAATGATAGGTGGCTTAAAATACTTTGAAATCTTATCAAACATTTTAAAATACAGAAAGTTAATATGAGGGTTTTTATGATTCTGAAAAGATCTTTCATATAAAAGAGTATCTAAGAGTATACCCAGAGACAAAGGATTAAAGATTAATCAGTCATTTTAAATTCTCTGTACCAGTGTATATAAAAAAGAAACCACCTTTTTTATTCTTCTCTGAGGACAGACAGATAAAGAGCACAGACGGGATCACTTTCAACAGATCGTCAGAAAAAGAGCACCTGCTTGCACCCTAACTTTTTTCTGTTCACTATTTTGCCTCATTCTGATACCACTGTGCTCTTCCTACTTCAAATAAAAGTATATGAATCTTGGGAATGACAAAAAGTGTTTCCAATTTTAAAAAATAACTGAAAGCAGATGCTGGAATCCCCAGTAAACTCTTCCAGCTGCTACTGAACCACTGGCAACCTGAGTCTATTTAATTTGGATACCACTAATGGCAAAGAGGAAAATGCTCCTGCCAGACCTGCACACCCAGGCTGAGCCAGTAAGGACACAACTGGAAAGCATCTTCTGATAACTCATCATTCTTCCTCTGGTCAATGGCTTCGGATGGTTGCTGTTTATTGAAGCTAACTCCAACACAGATAAGCAACCCTGAGAATCTGTTACAGATCAGTCATGCCTACGAATCTCAGTCCAAACCGAGTCTCCTTCTACAATACTTTAAGATGCTGGCAGGTTTATGTGCACTAATAGAGAACTTCAGGGTGCTGTTAATATTGATTAAAGGAAGATACCATAAATTAATATTTAGCAAGGTCATTATGACAGATTGATATGACACACAGGTCTTGAAGCCTGATGTCTTATCATTTCTGAAGAGACAGGCTGCTTGAAAAAAATAAAGAAAGGAAAAGAAAAAGTCTTACAGGTGGCACTGAACTGACAGCAGCATATAATATAAAAGCGCTTTGTCATTCACATAATGTCTGGGGTAATGAAATGAATTCACTTTCTGGCTTCCTCCAGTTTGCAGTGCCAAAGAACACTGTGTTATCAGCACAGATGGAGCATGCATGGTTCTGGAGAAGAGCCTGGTGCAAACTGCAAACAAGCTTCTTTGCATACCAATGAATCCCTGAGAATCAGACCTTTGCTGTCAAGTGACAGGTTTGGAAGCTCTATAAAAATGAACTAATCCCAGTGGTCTTGTCTGACTGCATGTACTGTCAGTGCTCAGGACAAGAAACCAGGAAACACAGCACATCTTGCAGTCGTGGCTACTACTTTGGTGGGAGGTATCAGGCAGATGAGGGGTTTCATCCAGGTGCCAATACTACTTCTGCCCCCCCCTCCAGGGACAGCAGAGTGGCAAGAGACCTACAGTCACTGGGATTAAAGATGCATCAAAATTTCCAGAAAGAAAAGGGGGGGAGGAGGTGTTTCTGAGAATAATTTTATGAATCAAGGGAAAAAAAATACAAACTCTTAAAAGCTACACATGGCTAAGTAGGTAGAAGAGAGTCCAAGATGTCACCCACATGTAGAGCTATACTACTAAGTTTATAAAAACAAATACTTTCTCCATCTGTCTCCCGCCTTGGCACACAGTTATTATTAATACATGTATCATATTCCTCCTCTGGAACCAAGGAGCTCTCTGCCAGTAGGCTTAAACGACACCTCTTCTGTTGCAGTGATTAAAGACACTCACAGGCACCTACACCTGTCCATCTTGGACAAGGGAGAAGAAAGGTGGAAACCTCAACTAACAAAGCAAGGAGCTTCAAACTTTCTTGAATTTGGTATTTTGAATTTTCTGATCAGACTTCAGCTTTCAGCTGCTTTCATCCCACTAACATCAATGTTGCACAAAGCTCATGATTTGCTCCTACACATCCCATAGTAGTTCTCAGAGTTTATTCCTCCCAACTAATCTTGGAGGAACTTACAGTGAGATGAGGATTATTTGCACGGACTAAAACAAACTAGATTTGGTCAATATATATAAAGAACAACTACAGACAGATGCTTTTAAAACTAAATATTGACAGCAAAAGAACATGAAATAAAATATTGAAAAAATGATTGTAAAATAGAGGCATACCCATCAACAAACTCAGAAGTCTCTGGACCTTTGAACTCACCCCCACAACTCTGTACAGTCCTTGGTCATTTATACCTGTCATGCAAAAGAAAAAAAAAGGTAAAGATCAATCACAGTCAAATTTAGCAATAAAGCTTTTGCCTGGGCAACAAATTCTCCTCAAAGACAGACTGCATCATATTAACACAGTCATGAGAACAAATAAAGTATTGCAAGAATCCTGTTGTTGTTCTGCATTTTTAAGGTAAGTACGTGTGGCTTTGATAAAGATTTTGTCTACCTCAATTCCACTTCAGAAACTGGAAGTAGAAGCAAATGGGGACAAATCTTTGCTTCAAAAAGAATAAATAAATAAATAAATAAAATCAGTGGCTGTTTCCAGAGGTTTTAAATGACATTTTGGAAACATCAGCATCCGCATTCTCATAATGCAAGAACTGAACCAACAAACACTACATTATTATTTCTTTAATAAACTTAATTTTTTTTTTCCAAATATGTAGTTGACAAAAAGAGTTTGAATAAAGCAAAGAAAACTTGAGCCTACTCCCAGTCCTTAAAACAAATGCTTTTTCAAGTTTGTAAATGCTTTTCATTTGAGATACAAGGCCTCAGTCCAACCCACTGTGGTCCAGAGAGCAGCTGTGGCCAGAGGCACCACTACACAGGTTTCAGAAACCTGTACTCCTGCCTTCGCTTGGGCTGGACACAGCAGCCACCACCAGCACAGCGTTTTCAGTCCCCTACTCCCGTTTCATGTGGATGCCACCAAACCACTGTCCTGTCATTCCTCTGCACCCTTCTGTCCTCTCACACACGGGCACTTCCTTCCCCTGCTTTTGCTTCCTTTACCATCCTCAGTTTTATCCCCAGGAAAGTGAAACTAGGAATATAAATGGAAGGCAAATGGGAGGGAGAGAAAGGGCAGGGAAGGAAAAGGGCAAGATAAGCTACGCCTTTGCCTGGCGCGTTGTTTGAGAGCCCATATGGTGGGAGGTAAAATATTACAGTCCTGAAGCTGACAGAGATGCTTGAGAGGCCACATAATAAACACTCATCTGCAAACACCACCATACTCTACCTCTATATTCACACTGGCTTGGAACAGTAGAAATGCCACAAAATACCTGTGTTTCTACTCCCAGGAAATCTTTTCAAATAACAGATTATGTGGTATTCTTATTAAAAATATCCTCCAACAAAGGAAGACTTGTGGAGAATTCCCAGTTTCAATACCACACTGTTCCAACAGAGAAAGAAAATTAAAACCAGTCATATGAGAAAAAGTTTCTTCCCAAATAAATATTAGATGAAGGATGTAAAAATCATTAGCCTTTTAATGAATTACTGTCAGACACAACCATAATACACAGCAATAATTCTGAAGACTGTGGAGAGAGCTTCGCATTTTCTACCTCCTCCTCCATCTGCTTAGCCTTGCGACATCTCTTCCTCCTTCTCTCACCCCCTCCTCTTCCTCAGACAGTCTGCAGCCTCCTCAGCCATCCCAGACCTCCGAGAGCCTGCTGAACTCCTCCCTGTCCCAGCAGGGAGCTGACTGGCTACAGCAGCAGCGTCTGTTTCTCTCCCGTACTCCACCTGGTGCAAACCCAGCCCTTTCCCCTCCCTGGGATGCAGGCACCACTGTAATGATGCTGAGTCTTAAAGTCATCTTCAGAGCTGGCTCAAATTAACAGAATAAGCCAGATCTCCAGTATTTCATCTGTGGTCATCAAAAACCACAACTCTAGAGTACGCTCACATTTGAGCTGTGCCCAAAAGGATCACCACAAAACTCAGTTATGTGTCCACAATACTACTGTTCTCAAAATATGATGCTATCAACCCAACCAAGGAAGTTTTCCAGTGATTCCCAGAACAAGAGTGTGATAACATGCTGTCCACCACTTCAAGGCTGCCAACACTAATAATAAATAAATAAACGGAGTCCTTGATTCACTCCAAACAGGGATACACTACGAATCTGTCCCGAGAGCAGCACTTCTTTTTCACTTCACATTTCTCAGAGGTGTCCAGGAAAAATTCTAGTACAAAACTAACACCATGCTTTTGAATGCTCTGCCAAAATGCATCACACTTTTTTTTTTTATCCAATGTCCTCCACTACTTTTAGTACCACAGAACAAGCCTTCTGCATCACATACAAGAAGCCAAAAAACTGAAGGAAGACCGTCGCAGACAAATACAGCCCAGGTTTTGCTTACCTCAGAAGTTGTTTTGTGACTTCCTCTGCTTCTAACATTAAAAGTAGGGAGAACCAAACCCTGCTGACCCCAAACATACATTTACAGACTTAAAAGTAGTAATTACAGAACCTACTGCTGGATATTAAACCAGAAGCAATATGCAAAAGTCTCTGAAATGATGGCAGTATTGAAACTAAGATGATCCTCCAGCAATAACCGTCAGTCTCTGATAGCAATTATCAGATAATTGATCAGTTTCAAATTCATCAACCTGAAAAAAGCACAGCTAATTGCTAGCAGACACCGAGGAGTGCAAAGAGGAATTAGTATTTCAACAGAGTTTCCAGTGACACCTTTAAACATACTTTTAACTGCTGTTTCATTTAAAACACACAGAGCCGGTTTGAAACTGCACTATTTCTGATTTGATCTGCACATTTCAGATCTTCAGCACATCGAGACTGATAACATTTGGCATTTACAGAACACAATTGACAAGATGAGTCACTGCAAGGAGTAGCTTACCACCGACTGCAGCGCGGAAGGGTTCAGACGCTGTGGCTGCCGGCTCAGCCAGGCACTATTGGCAACTTTGAGCGGTAAAAGCCCCGCAGCATCATTTCCCTTCATGTTTACATTATCTCAAGATGTTTGGCTGGCTGATACCGGAATTTGGCACAGGTACACAGCTTGTGAGACATGCTTAGAAAAATAAGGTATTGCAAGTGAAATGGTAATTTATACTATCGATAAGCAGGGTGTGTAGGCAAGTTTACTTTGTGGCTGGCAGTGTACATGTGGCTGACACAGCCTAGTAATATAGCTGCAAATACAACTTCTGATATCAAACTCCACAGTACAGCAACAGGCATACCAGTGACCCTAAATTTAAGGTAACGCCAGATTTTTTTGCTACATGAAAAGGTTTTCTGCTTCCTCCTCACCATCTTCTGTCTTTCTGCGAGCAGACAGGCTGGGCGGACAGCTCAATGCTGCCATCTCTCTCTGCAGCTCAGATTAGCAGCTCCACTAGCTCTGAAATAAGACGAATGCTGCTCTGGCAAACACTCACCTGCAACATCCTTACAGAAGTTACAAGCGACTGCTCGCACACAAAACCGCGGGCAGAGTCTTTAGTACTAGATCAAACATCCCTGGTGTTTCTGTAAAGGTTTTGTGCCTCTGCATTATTCTCGGTACAGAATTATAAATAAACCACTCCAAACAGAATCCCAAAATGTTCTCTCAGAGACAAAACATGGGTGCAGATCCAAGTAGCATTGTGCTCAGTATGTGAGAGACAGGCTGTCTGTCTGGATGCCTCAGAGTCTCCTACCAGGTAAAGCACAGCCCATGCCTCATAAGGCAATGTTGAATCAGAAGCTTACATGCATTTTAACCAAGACACTGCCTCTGAGTCTTCTGTTCATTCAGAGCAAATAATTTCCTTCTTGGCTTTGTAAGAGAATGTAGCTGAGAAAAAAATAACCAGCCATTGACAAGTTTATGTTCAACATCTCTGTTATGCTCTTCTCTCTCTGAATACCAGACTTTTTCTGCTATGACATGACAAGACTATTCTCAGTTTCCACCCACACTAGACTGTCCTCTCTTTCCTCCCACGCCAACCTCACACCCATTATGATTAAAAGAGATAAAAACATGGCACACAAGCACAGTCCCTGAAGAGGCATCTGTCCTGTTTTCTTCTGCTGAACATAACTTGCTTCTGATGTGTTAGCATTACAGTAAAATAATCAAGTAAAAATTGTTTTAAGTATAGATATAAAATCTGCAGCCTGAAAAGATGCACTTTTCTTCATCATAAAACTATTAGGCCAAACCCTTCTGAGGCAAACAACTGAATGTTCTCCTTGCCCTCCATTTGTTTAGCTTGCCAGACATCAGCAGAAGGTCCTACAGAAAACAGAACCTGATCCTTTGGGAATTCTTCAGTTAGCCTCATGGATGAAGTCAGGATTTTGTTTGTTAGGACTTTTTATTTTTTGTTTAAATGCAGTTGATGCTAAGTTCAGTATTTCTAAACAGAAAACCATCAACAGCTGCTTGAAATGCAATGGATGAATCAAGTTCATTGAAACACAGCTACGTGGATGGCTGAGCTCCTGGAAGGTTGTACCTCACCTAAACCCATTCCTGAATCCTTAGGAAATGAAATATTTATTGAATACTGATTTTTTTTTTCCTTGGGTACTCTCCAGGACAAAAATAACAGATAAAAGTCACTCTCTTTGGTAGTAGCTACCACAAAGTGCTCTACCGACTGCGGGTCTTCCAAAAGCTGTGTACAAGGGACAGTGAAGTTGCAAGATCTCCAAAAGAAAGGAGATACCCCAGCTAACTTGGGTAACTTTAATTCTCTTCCAAGTATGCTTCAGGGCAGATCCCACTACGGGGACACAAGCTTCTAATCTCTGCGAGATTATCATCTGTCTTCAACAACACATCTATTTTGCACCTTTTCACATGCTCCTAAAGCAAGGCATAAAGAACAGACTGGACTTGAACCACTGTTCAGTTTAACCTACCTGCCCACAGCCATAAGAAGAAACCCCAGATCTAAACCATTTTTTTCCAAATAGCCAATTTGTGAAGTTAACATAACTTCCCCAGTTATGTTCTTGTTTCACTTTCCTTGCAGAGTATCAGAGAAAGAAAGAAAGAAAAAGACTACTTGAAGAAAGCTATTCAAACACACCTATAAATAATAAATAAAATATAGTGTAGTCCCCCCTGCGTGAGCATGATTCAGGAGGTGTGGTAAGGTAACCAGTTCCTGTGCTGTAGACCAAATCCAGCCTTCCATCACATGGCCACGTGCTACCAATTTCCTGAACTCTGCCTCATCCAGCGCCAAGAGAAGATCTGCTCTATACCAAAGCAGGGTTTACAGTGCAGGCAACTTCTCTGCACAATACCAGATTTATCTGTGGTGTTTCCTGGTTGAACTGTTCAGATTGTGAATGCCAGTAACTGTGATTTTTAAAGTGATGAGGCAGGCAAACCTTATTTGAAAAATATTCAAAGGAACAGCATGAATAAAAGTAACACCAGAGAGAATATGGTCTACTCTGGAGTAACACCTTTAATGCATCAGACCAGACTGGTGCAAAAATGTCCAAGAGAAAAAAAGATATTGGATTCTTATTGCTGTTTAAATGCCAAATTCTCAGTATCACAAAGGCTACTACTAATATTATGTAGTAACTGCACACATGAAAGACACTTCTAAGACAGCAAATATCACCATCCCATTCTCTGTTCAACTACATAATTTAGGCTGGACTGTGATACAAAGATAGATATAAATATTCTGCCTTGTGTAATGCTAAATCTCTAGAAAAATAGATACAATTCTTGAAATACTGTTAATCTTGTCTTTGGGAGCAAGAAGGAAGGTCAACAACTTAGGAGAAAAAACTCCCATAGAAATGTCAACATCTCTTAACAGACTAAGAAATACAACACAACTAATTGCCTATTTTCAACTCTTCACCTCTTCAAAATAAATAAAAAATTAAACCAACCCAGAAAAACCCCAAACAACCCCCAACCAACCAAGCAGGTCCTCCACACAACACCATACACAGCACAGTGAGCCTCAGAGTGGCTGGTCACTCGAGCTTTCAGCAAGTCCATACGAGGACTGTTGTCTCCTCAAATGGCAGCAGTATCAAAACCTGGTATTACCCAGTGCCCAAGCTGCACAGGGTCTGTGACACAGAGCCCCTCTAGAGTCATAGCCCATCTACTCCACACATACTGTCTGCACACTGACCTCGTTCTGCTGCCTCCAGTTTTGAAGGTGCAGCGATGAGTACCTGCAATGGCACGCCTGACAGCACCCTTGTGTCCAGCTCCAGTTCCTCTGTCTAAAGTGACTAAACTGAAAACCTCCCTTCCAAGTTCACAAAGGGAATACTACAATAAATTACTCTGTTCCAACAGTAAAGGTTCAGGAATTGTCTACAAGACACGGGATTTTTTCTCAGCTGTTGTGCACAAACATTGTCTTCCTTTGCCAAGAGAGGTGTTATTACTCCCTTCTGAGCACTCCTTGGAAACACATTTCTTGAGGGAGAGCCATTCATGAAAGGCTGGGATGGGACAGAAGTTCCTGCTCTGGTCAGTGCAGTATCCCCAGAGATCTACAGGTGACCAGGCAACACCAGCCTTCTTCAAAGAGCAGACCAGCTGCTCCAGCCCCTCCACCAGCAGGTAGGCTTGACCCTTACCTCGTGTTTCAACAGCACTGATGCACTTTTTGATGATGGTGAACCCTATCTTATCCAGTTGTGCACCTACAAGAAAAAAAAAAAAGTTTTAAAAGTTTTAAAGTGCAATTACATTATGTCTTCCACTGAAAAACAAGGCTGGACTTAATCACATGGGTAGTGCTTCTCAGGCAAAACTGTAAATATGCTGGAATGGGAGTATTTCAGCACTTTTTCCACAGAAAATCCTCTTTTCTCCTTCAGAGCCCTGCCTAGCCCGAGTAAAGGCTCATTCTGGTGGTAGTGGCTTCACTAAGTATGTTCACAGCAGAGGCCTTTGAAGAATGGGGTCTCTGATTAGGTACATGTGTTGGCAGATGCAAACCAGAACTGAGCAGTACTTCCAGCAACATCGACACCATCTGAGAGAGTGAACCAAATGGGACAAGGAAGTACTTAGGATGAAAAAACATAATCATCAACAGCAGGGGTTTTACTGTCTCCTACCCTAAGCCAAAGAGATTCCTACACTAGAGGACACATGTAAATCATTTCACAGCACTTAATGATCTGACTACATAAAAGCAGATGCATGAACAGGACAACAGTTGAGACCTGGCATTCCTTTGTTGCTCCCATCTTAGTCTTGTTCTTCACATCAAAACTTCCAAACTGCCCTTCCCCCAGACATCTGGCCTTCCTGCTCCTGGGGACTTGAATTTGCACCAGAAAAATTAAAGTCTGGGGAAACACTTCTATGAATAACACTGGGATCCAGCTTGAACCAACTATTTAATAAATAAATAAATAAACCACACAAAAATCCCTCCCACGAGCACAAGCTGCCTGATAATGCCAGAGGAACAACTGGTTTCACTCACACCCTTTACTAAGAGAAGAAAGCTATCACCATTTAAAGGAAGCCATCTCCTCTACTTCCATATTAAGGTTTACATTTTAAATAGAGGCATTCAGGTTTTTTGCTGACCTTTCTGTTCAGCTGTGACTGCTTTCAAAACCATACTTAGGCATTAACAGACATGTACACAAAATCTGGATTAAGAAACTGTGCTGTTTTATGCACACAAATGAACCCTTTTTGAGTCCATTGGAAGCATGAAGTAAGTTGGCCAAACCAATTGGGCTGTTTCTGTAGCTTATGTCCAGTTCTGCAGTTCTCATGTATGCACTTAACTGCATCACTGGGAAGACCCATCAGTTACAGAACCCACAAAGTATATTCAGAGCTCAAGATTAAAAATAAAAGACTGAAACTACATTGGATCCACAGAAAAATTACCTTTACCTTTCTCAATTGTAAATGTTAATAAAAAAACAGGTTTACTAGTAATTCAAATACTTACTTCCCTCTTGTTTTGCATTTGCTCTATTCAAATTGATGAACAGCTAATGCAGAAAAAGTAAAAACACACAGATTAATTTCAAGAACTTTATGAAATCAAAACCAAGACACACCCAATCTTAAAGCCCAGTAGGTACAATACAGCTGGGTACCACCTCTAACTGCAACAGCTCTAACAGCAGGCCCAGAGGTCTGAGCTCCCTCAGAAAGCAGATCACTGCACTTTTAAAGGAGGGAAATTTTAAAAAATCCTCAGCAAATACAGTTCCTTGGGGAGCAGAACAATGTCACAGCCACTGAAATGAACTGTGATTTACGTGCTCCATGTTCCTATGCTTCTCTGCAAGCTCACCTCCCACAGTTCAGTTCTCTCCCAGCCCTGTGAACTTCCCTGAGGAATCCTGGGAGATATGTCCCAGCTTGGCACTCCTAGAAGTTGTAAAGCTACCGGGGAGTCCAGTTCAGACAGCATGTGATAGTAATAAACACCTCTGCAGATGAAACACGATTCTTACAACAATGCTGTCAATAAAACCTACTGCCAAAATCTCCTGCAGCCAGCTACTGCTGATAGACCCATAACTGTGTCGCTGAGTAGAAAACCCACAAAACCTATATAATATTTATGATTGTAAGAATAACCTGCAGTGTGTTTCAGTTCTGCAGTTCAGGCCCATTTCCTGATGAGAACCAAAAATTAGCCAAATTCCCATCTCCTACAACCTGATTCCCATTGAATTTTTTTTCACTTTATTTTTAGAAACCCCCCAGTAGCCACACAACTAACTCAAAAAAGCCCTGCTGCTGGAACACAGGGTGTCAGCATAAGGCAATTCTTCGTGCCAATGCTGGACAGTCTAGAATACCAACAGCATCACTGGGATGGGAAAGCCTTTATAAAAATCAATGCTGTCATTACAATGAAAAATATACCAGCATTAGCAGTTGTCTACACCCAGCTTTACCAAGTTACTCATCTCTCCTGAGTTTTATTTCACTTTTAGTCATTCTTCATTGAATCTATCATTTTGCAAACGACATAATCCCAATTTATCAAAGTTTACATGGAATCAGGAAGCAGAGAGAGAGCGAGCTTCTCCATTAAGATTTAAAAGAGTTATGCTTACAGCTTCTTTTCCATCCAGGGCTTCCATCCACAGCTTCCTGTCTTCCTCAGAAAATGCCTGCATGGTCACAGGAACCCCAGGCCTGCAAGTGTACCAACCACACACAGTAACTGTACGCACCCACAGCTAAAAAACTCTTCTCAAGTTCTACTTCCAACTACAAGGAAATCCCATTGTCCTAAAATGTAGGGTGGGTTGGTTGTTTTAATTACTGAACACTGGTCAACTTTAACATAAGAGATAGAGAACTGATACAGACATTAGAGAATAGGAAGAACAGAGAGGAAAAGGAAAATGTGAATGTAACATGAGACCTATTTGAAGTAGCTCGTTCTTGATAGCTTGTTGACTCCAGCATGTGCTGGGAGTCGCTGAGTTTTCTGAATTATGAAGAAACTTCCTCTTGCCTGCCACGCCGTGACATAAAAACTGGCTTTTGTCAACTTAGTCAATGTGCCTTCAGCTTTAGAGTGACAATGATTATAGTTCTCCAGTCAATGTCTTATTAAAGAATAATCAAGTCTTAATGCAATATCTCATTACACAGCTCCACTGTTACATCTTTCCTAAAAAGCAGGGACAGACAACTGTGGGACATAAGGATTAGTGAATGGAGATTAACATAAATCTACTTTTGTGCTTATATAATAGGAAACTAAAAAGAGTAATTGTGTGGCTCAGCATGGTGTACAAAGCAAGGAGAGTTAAAAGCAGAACTAGTTATTTGGGTAATTATTTTTCTGCAAATTAGAAATCATTATATTGAGCCTGCTCATGTTTTTGACAAATTTGTAAATCTCATTATATAGAGATGGATAGAAACAGAGAACTCATTCATAACATTCTCTCTCCTTGGTCTTAAATCTATCTTCAAGTGCTAAAAGATCTGCAAGGGAAAACACTACCTAATAACAACAGCACACAGAAAACCAGTACAAATCCCACTTAAACAAGTCTCCACACCATGTTCATATTTTTACAGCTAGAGACATTTCTAGTTCGGTTTTCACCTTGCCATAAATTTTATCAAACCACACAATTTAATTGCATCATAAAACTCTACAGGTACAAATATAACTCCAAATCTCCTTTCAGACAACACATGGACACACCCTCGAGCAAAGCAATCTGAACACAGGAGACCCAACCATAACTGGCAGCAATCAAGCAAGGCATTCTCTTTTGGTTAGAGTGAGCAGACTATGAAGTCAGGAAAATAGAATCTCTGCTATTCTCAGTGACAGACATCAAGCTCTTGGAGTGGGGGAGTGAAGCCTTGCCTTAACTGCTGCAACTAATAACCACTATGACTAAGAGAAGATAATACTGGTGCTAGTAATAATAATCAAAACAGCTTCTCAAGCCCTAGCAGCCTTTTTTTTCCAATGCAAACTGGTCACAGAGCTGCAACCATAATAAACATGCAAACTTAATCACTAGGTAGCAAAGAACACCCTAAGTAATGGCCCAAACTTAAAAAAATTGTGTCTTTTTCATGTCTACTTTCTTTTACTAGTTGAAATTACACCCAAACGAGCTATTTTCATGCCAGGTAGACTTTTCTTCTTTTCACTAAAACTCGAACTGTCAAGGTATCAAAGAGTATCAGCTAGACACAATACCCCAAACATGTAGCATTAACTATTATCTGTCTTCAAATTAAAGCCAAAAGAGACAAAGCCTTCCCTCCTCCTTGTCCTGCATTGCTAAAATTAAAATGTAAGTAGTATTTCAGAAGGATAATGCTCTTTATGAAGAGAAAGTCCTTTTCCTACCCCAAAAGACCTCTGGTGTCTCTTAAGATTTAAATTTCTCTATGCTGACCACTCGTCAACTCAATCTAAGCATGATGGAATACTAGAAACAGAAAAAACCATCACTTTCTAGAGATGTAACTCTCACAGCTTATAGCCATAAGTCTGAGAATTTAGAGAAGAAAAGAATCATCTCAGCTTTCTTTCTAAATGAAATATCCCTAACTATTCAGCTAGCTCCAAACTGTGCTCAAGTCACACACAAAAGCTGAATATTTACTACTGAACAGTCCTTCCTCAAATCTTACAGTCTCGCCTCCTTCCACAGCAGAGGAACAAAGAAAATCCCACAGCCAGCCATCAACCTGTGTGTTATTTTTTAACTTGGACAAGCTGAGGGATAAGTGTGCCCTGAACTGATACCAAGGAAACAAGCTAACGGCCTGCAGCACAGAACTAATCTCCATGGGAACATCTCAGCACTACACACATATATTATTAAAAGAAAGATGTCTGATATCAAGGTCACGGTGGACCAGTTGTGTCTATTATAGCTGGACAGAATGATGGATTAGATTTTTCCCACTTTTATCAGAGAAGAGAATGAAAAAAATGTTTTGCAGGATCAAGGAAACGCTGTTCTCCATCCACCTCTGCTCAAATTCCAGATAGCCTGCTGAGCAGAGATGACACACAGGGGGGACAGCCTGACATTTCTCATGGTACTTTTTAAAGCATCTTTATTAGACTCTGTTTGAAATCCGTTATTCATACTGACCAGTACACTGACCCAAGAGGAGCTGGTGTCAAGAGTTTATATCTTTACTCAAAGGAGTGTTGGGACACAGTGTTAGAACAGTTAAGCTACAACCTCTTCCAAATCAAAAAATGCAAGTTCAAACCAGGCTTCAGACTTGTGACAAACGCCACCTGAGCTGTAAATGACTATCTTGTCATCTGCCATGGGAGCTGGGAGCTTTCAGATGCAGTGGTAGCTTCACATTGCTTTACCTGCTGCTTGTCACAGAAAGGGGCACATCTCGGGCAGCCCAGTCTGACTGGCCACATGTAATTAATTGGTAGAAGTAAGGAGCAAGTGTATTGGTTAAAAACAGCTCAGAAGGGGTAGGTGCAAATACTCAGCAACAGTCCACTCGTTTGTATCTAGCAATTAATGCTGGATATGATCCTGTTCTGCACCACAAGAACGTGGCATTACCACAGCTTTATTTATTTGCAATGCCCTATTAAGCTGGATTCTCTCACCTTCATAAATGAAGGTTTCAATGCTGAGAAAACCCAATATTGATCATATTTTAAGATTCTTTTAGCAAAACAAGCAAGCCTTATGTTTTTGAAATAAAACAACAAAATAATGGAGTTTCAAAACATAAAGGGCAACAATGTTCAGGATGCACTTTATGATTATACCAGACACAAAAAGCCTCAAAGTCCAAATAATCTTATTTTCAAGGCTGAGAATCCAGCATAACCCCTCGGCTACGTGTCATTTTGGAAAGGAGACTTGGGATACAACATGGTAATGACTGTATGAATTATTACTGTGTTCATAGTCTTTCTCTACAGCCCTGTGTACTTCAATTTAAGCCATGCTTCTCACTAGGAGAACAGCAATTCATAAGAGTTCCTCTAACTTTTTCTCTTATGTGAACTCAAGGCAACGTCTACATTTCAGCACAGATCTTCCCTGCTTCTGCTGCACACAACTGAGGCAAAATTCAGTGAGCCATGGCAGTGCTTGGCTGCTCCTCCAGTGACAAGCATTGAAAAAAAAATAAGAAAACATGACTGTAATATTACAGTAACATTAACTACTACTTGGAAAGAGTCCCTTCCAGTGTGCTTCATGAGCTTACCTGTCTGAAGCTTCTAAGTCAAAACAGAAGCGCCTGTCTATGGTATCTGTATTTCTTTTGGTGCAGTATGTGAGGACGAAGAGTTCCTCGTCACCCTGGGAAAAGAAAGTTTTTATAGTAACTGAAAGCTTCAGCAAGCCAGCTATTCAAATCAAATAAGGTCAATTTACATTAAAATAATGGCAAAAGCTAGATGGAAAACGGACACTTGGAAAAGAATTTGCTGATGGTTGACCACAGTGCCTCTACAGAGCAGTGCATACATTCCATGGCTCTCCTCGGGACATAAATGGAAAAACACTGAGTCCATTTCAGCCAGTACTTTACAGCACACCACAGTGCCACTGGATCTTCAGCTAACAACAAGATTTTTCTTTTAAGGTTTTGCACGTTACAATATCAGCACACAGTGAGTGCAAGAGGCTTCTGCCACCTGATGTCAGGCACGGCAATCTCCACACAAAGGCTATTGCTGCAGCAACTAGAACAAGTGTGTGCTCTTTATTGCCTTAATGATCTGTCTGTTCTTCGAGAGCAACCTAAGCTAGCAGCATGTTTTACACTTAAGTACTCAGGTATCTGTTAAACTCATCTGTGAATGCTGCACCAGATTTAATCAGGTTTAACTTGGCCAATGCCACTGATTTTCAGTATGGCAGGTTTTCCAGAGCTTCTGAAAGATTCTTCCCAGTGCAGAGTATTTGTAAATATACACAGCCCTCAAAATGATGGAGAGCCATCTTCCCTCTGCTCAAACTAATGGGATACAGTACCCTGAAAAAATTCCAACAGCTTGACTTTCTAACCAAATTTGAAGATGGGGCAGGGTGCTGCATTTATGGGAATACTGACTCAAGCATTGCTTTCCAGCTTCAGTTATCCCTTTTCCTTACAACAAAATGCATTTAATCCATATTAATGCATTCATTTAATAATGTCACAGCAGAAGGTGCCAAAAGCCCTCAACTCCCAGCTACTGCAATAGGAATTTGAGCCATTTAAAGAGCAATAGTCTTGGGTCTTGAATATTTCAGATGCTATCAAAAATATCTGAAATTATACTCAGTTGTCAGTACAAATTATATTCCTATTAAAATCCTCATTTCTAGTCCCTCTTCTAGTACTTATATCTCTGAAAGAAAAATCTGACTGGAGCATGTAAGAAAGAAGTATCTAAGTCTATTTTATTTTCCTGATTTATACTTTAACAAATTAAATGCCTCATGGATAAGCCAGATTCTAAACAGTGAAACACTGCATGTTATCTGTTCCATGTCCTCTCTCCTCTAAAAGGAAGCAACTGAAATGTGTGCAGAATTCCTATCTATTCATTCGTCTGTTATTTTAGGTTAACGTCCTCAAATGGCAGACTGAATTAAATTACAGGAAGAAGGGAAAAAAAAGGGGGCAAGGTGGTAGAGAGGGAAAGTACTTGACACATCTTATCTGAGACATCCTCTGATCTTGATACAGGGCAAGTATAAGAGTAGAATATAAAAATATACTTACAACTTTCCCTCCTGATCTGTGTTCAAATGGGATCATGGCGAACTTCTTTGTCTCCTTCCTATATGTGCAGTAGTGCTTCACCCAACTGGAACCAAAGGGAGCAGGCCCTACATCAAATGGAAGCATTGAATAGTATGTCATTTTTCCAGCTTAGGTGTTTTCTCCTCCTGCTTTCCAAAACGATGGTTCAGAGTCCTACCAAATTCCTGATAACACAGTATTTAAAATGAAGGTATGAATTAAGAACATTATACAAAGCAATACAGATGTTAAACAGTGCTTCCTAGACTAAAATCTGATCCATGTAGTATTCCCATTCATGCTACATGACAAACGGAAAGCATTAACATATCTTAACATAGTAGTCTCACTACTACAGACAAAATTTTCTCTATGAAATAAATGTCCCTTTGAAGCTTTATGTATTTAAGCAGAATGTGGAAACCTGGTTTTACAGTCAGTAGCTTGAAGCTAAATGACTGCAGATTAACACACTGCTGTTGCAAGGTCTACGTTAGCTATTAGTTTTCTGACACCAAAACTCACTCGTAACTATTCACCAGTACACTCCCTACACAGAATACACTGAGGAGCCCAGCCCACTACAGCATGAGAGATGGGCACCACAGTGTTAGCTGTTCAAACCTGGATCTGACCCTCTCTACCTCCTCTTTGATTAGCTTAATTTAAAAAAGGTCTGTGAAGGAATCCTCTCTGCTGGAGGCTGCTGCCCCAGAGCATCGAGGAAGTCCTTCCTAAGGGGCTCCAGCTGACTGAGGATTTCACTGCTCCTAACTTGGAAGGTCTCACTGCCCTGCTCCTCCCCAACTCAGCTTCAGGAATACCCAACTTTTCTGAATCCTTTCACCCAATTCTAAAGCTCATGACAGCCAAGACCAGAGAACTGATCTCACAGAATTAATAATATTTCTTTTTTTTTCATTGCTATCTTAGTACTTATTTCTGCACACTGTAATACCCACGTTTCCACCAAGAATGTTGTAGAGTCTTCAATTGATGGAACATTTTACAAAAGTCTTTACTTAACAATCAAATATAATAGAAGTAAAATCATCAGAATAGGCAAACAAGCTTTCTACAACAGCATACATCAAAAAAACCCACAAAATAGGGTTTTTTTAAAAGAAAAAAAAGAGCTCAGCTCTTACTTGGCTTTCTCACTAGAGTCAGAAAGGTTTATAATTGGTCAAAGTACTGTCATGATAAGATCTTTGTGACATGTGCCTTCCCAGCAGGATTTTCAACACTAGCTACCTAGCATATACCCTGCTTTGTATCACAATCAGGTAATGAAAGCACATCATTGCAGCAAGGAAATGACAGTCAACTTCATCATACTAAATTTCCAGAGGCTAATGTGACTACTCATTACTATCTGACAACATGTTCTAGGGGAGGTCATTAGCAAGGGATTAAAGATACTGTGAAATACATCCTCTCCCAGCTAAAACTTCCCCAGATGCAGTCACCTTTGCTAAGAACTATCACACTTTCAACAGCATGCTCTGCTTGTGAGACACGGTAACACTGCCAGTAGAGACTTGGAACATTTACTCAAATTACTCTGTTTAATAACCTCTAAATTCTTCGCATCTTCACATTACCCGTAGAAATAAGACATGTCTGTAGGCACAAAATAGGAATACCAAAGATACACTTTACTTTTTTCCTGTACATAGAGATAGCCTTCCATCGTGAAGTGATTTGCTCTTTTATGTTCCTGAGGATTTCTTCTGATCTTGTTCATGAGCTCCTCCACCTCTGACCTTGTTCCTTCAAAACGATTTCGTGTCTAAAACAAGAGAGCAAAACACCATTAGCAGAGAGAGTGGAAGGAAGACTTACTCTTCCTAGCAGATATTAGTTATCATAATGTATTGGGTTTGCATGGCAAGGTTTTGGAAGAGAGGGGGCTGCAGGGGACCCGTGCTGCAGCAGTTTGTGAAGAACAGCAGCCTGTGGGAAGGACTCATGCTGGAGAACTTTGCTGAACTGTGGGAGTCTCCTGTGGGAGGGACCCCAAGCTGAAGCAGGGGAAGAGTGTGAGGAATCTTTCCCCAAGGAGGAAGGAGCAGCAGAGATATGTGATGAACTGGCCACAAGCCCCATTCCCTGACCCCTATGCCACTGGAGGGGAGGAGGTAGAGAATGTGGGAGTAGCATTAAGCCCAGGAAGAAGTGGGAGGAAGGTATTTTTAAGATTTAGTTTTTATTTCTCATTATCCTACTCTGATTTGGTTGGTAATATTTTTTTAATTTTTTTTTTCCCCAAGTCAGTCTGTTTTGCCTGTGACAGTAACTGCCAAGTGATCTCTCCCCATCCTTGCCTCAAGCCTTTTGTCATACTTTCTCTCCCCTGTCCAGCTGAGGAAGGGAAGGACAGAGCAGCTTTGGTGGGAACCTGGCATCCAGACAGGGCCAAGCCACCAAAATCAGTTATTAATAAAATGAGAGAATGATTCAGGCCATTTTAGGAAGTTCAGTGTACAACTTCCATGTATCCTTCAAGTTTTCTGATCCTCTTCAAAATCAAAGTGTGGTTAAGATATTAGCTGTTGTAACTGGAAAGCACACAAAGATTGCCAGAGTGGATTTCTAAATCAGTCTGTTCAGAAAGAAGCAAAATACTGACTGCAAAATTACTTTGGATTTGAATATCCAAGTTTTTCCTTAGTAAAATAGTACTACAGATATTGGCTTGATTCATGAGATTCTTACTAGTTGTCAGGAAGGAGAGGATCTTCTGCAGCTACTGAGAAAAAAAGTTCAGGAAGGTCACCCACAATACATACACACCGAGCCCACACACATGCCAAATGTTTTGATCACGTACAAGCAAAAGCAGAAAACCCCCTATAACCAAAGAACCAACCCCAAATCCAGTTGACTATTGCTCCTGAATGTCACTCATTCCAAAGTCTGCAAGCTTATTAGAACATTATCAGCCANCTGCACGGGAAATATTTATTAGAACATTATCAGCCACACTATCCACAACCTACATAAACCTACACAAAACAACAGAGCCGCTCACACCTGACACAAGAAACTCTTCAGTTTGGTCTGCAAAACACTGGCCATCAGCCAATGAGCAATAACAAAACCAAACCAACCATGGCAATCCTTAAGTTTTCTCCACATACCCGCCTGCCCAAGTTGCCCAAACTGAAAAGCCCCACTGCAGTTCCAAGCTGGTATTTTCCCCAGCTGATCAGTGTGTTCTGAGGAAAGCACTCAGTTCCACCTGCTTATGTCTTGTGTGGCTTTTTGAGAACACCTTTATTCTTTCTGCAGACGGATGACCCTCTGAAAATGCTGCCTCACCTGTTTTGTTTTGCTCCCCAGGACAGACATACAGCTGCATGCCCTGACCAATGGATGGTGGATATAAACAAGTATCCACTCTTGTACAGACAGTTAACTGGCCACCTGGACGTGCAAAGCCCAGACTTATGCCTGGAAGGAGTTTACTCGTGGGCACACAGTCCACGAAGGCTGGTCAGAGCAGCCACCCACACCCACACGTGTTATAAAGGAAAGCTGAAGATAGCCTTTAGGTGATGGCTAAGAACAACTGGCTTCTTACCTCCAGGCAAACCAACTGCTCTGAACACTTCCCATATCCATCAGCTCAATTTCAGGTCATACACAGCTGCATTGGAGTTAGACTCTTGCACATAAACTCATTTCCAAGGTTCTCAACAATTTTTCTAAGCTACTTTTCATAATTTCTTAGAAAAGCTGCATTACAAAATAGACTCTGACTCAGGACAAAGGCAAAAAAACTTGGTAGTGATAAACTGCTCACACCTAAACTTTCCTGTACAAGCACTGATCACTCCAAGGTTAGATTCTTTGAATGATCCTGCCAGGACCTTTGTCTTAGCTTTGCAGAGATCACAAACCCGAGTGTGTGAAATGCACCCAGGGAATGGCAGGATGAAGCACCACAGCCTCCAGAAGACTCAAGAAAATTCCTAACTCCTTTTGTGTTGTAACAAAGCTAAGCTTAACCGGGGTCAACCACAGTCGCTGCACCAGTGTGGCTATGCCTCCTCTTCCCAGGGCAGGCCAGTGTGGTGAGGGCTCCAAGGATCCTTGTATGGGGCTCAGCACAGAACTGAGATGCAAGAGAAAAGTGCTGGAAGCACGGGGGAATCTAGTTGGAGATACTCTCTTTTTGCAAGAGAATAAGGCTGCTGGAAGAATGAGCTTACTGGAGCTTGGGCTACAAGGCTGAGGTGGTCTGGGTGGAAGGCAGGTCTGGGGCAGGGTGTGGAGAGCAAACCCACAGCACAATTCTCAAACTGAAGGCAATCTGAATGAAAAGGAAGTCAATTACTACAGCTATACTGGCAGCTCTCAAATCACTCCCCATATCCAGCTAGGCTCTCTGTACTGAATCTTCTACCCTTCATTTCTAACATGTCAATGTCAGCAGCTCAGCTGTACCACAGCCAAGCCCTAGCTGCCTTTTTCTCTGGGATGTTTTGTTCATCTTCAACCCAGTGGAGAATGTGTCATGTCCTCTCATGATCTTTTTCTCATGCTTCCTTCTATTCTCCTCCTACCTCAGACAGTTGTTAAGCCTTGCCTCCTTTCTCTCTGCAGCGTTTTGAAATCCAGGTCATTCATTCTACCTATTCATAAAACTCGAGCTGGAACGCTCAGTCTCTTTTGGATTTCCTGGAGCACACTCTAATACCATTCAGGCAATTGAAAATGCAGCTGTTGAGATGAGCTTGCCTTCTTACTGCTCATCACTCCTTCAGACCACTCACTGGCTCTTTTCCATCTGAAAGCCAGCTCGCTCTTCAAAACTGTATCACAGTTTCCCTCTCATGTCTTGCATCAGCCCCCTCCTCCATGCACTGCAGCTCCCCGCTGCCCCTCACTCTGTCAAATTAAGCACACAGAAGCAACAGGTTTGTCCTGAAATTTCCTCCAGAAGCACCAGCTTTTGCCACGGGACTCTGCTTAAGAAATTACACTACTCAGTTCCCGTGCACAAACCAAGTAACAGCTGGAGAGGAAACTTGAGAGTTACAGACATGGGAAGGCAATTAAAGGAATGGTATCGTGACACATGAATCATGTCAGTGTGTGTTACAGCCAGTGTAATCCTCTCTTCCGCCTCTCCCGCTCCCCACTACTGCCTGCTAGTTAAGCCATTTCTAAAAATAGACTGCAACCTCTGAGAAGCAGTTTCTGTCTCTTAATTCCCAGTGCCCTTAGAGGTCAACAAACAGATGCACGATGATGAACTGCTTGTTTCAAGTAAGGTGTATCATTTGTTGCCTGGCACATCACGTTCCTCACCAAATTTCATACGGTTCTGTACCCCAAACCAACAGGTGTGTTCTTGCCTGAAGGGGCTGCTTCAGAACAAACAGAAACCCAGGTGACACCACTGTCAGAGATGCCAAAAATAGCTGCTAAGTCCAGACATTCTTCTTTCCTTTTCTTAGTCATGGTTAATCTTTCCTGACTAAGCAATGACCCTCAGGCATGACCAGCACATTCTGGATTTCAAACACACCTAAAACACTGAGAATTCGGTTGTTTCGTTACCCGCCCTCTGAATTTTCCAGTGCTGTAAGCATTTTAACAGACTTCACTAATTTTTAAACTCTTTTATGATAATCTCGTGTTATGTCTCTAAAAAAAAAATGGAGAAAGGAGCGAGGGGCTTTTACTTGGTTGGGATTTTTTAGAGGAGTATTCGGAATGACAAAGTCATCCCTGGAACTAGCGATGGTGCGCTCAGTGGTGTGGTCGGTTAGCCAGGAGATGGCACTGTATCCCTATATCCCGAAGTTCACAGGCACTGCACTACCACCCAGGCAGTGGCAATGCAGATATTGGATACACAGGAACTGAAGTGTGGAATTCTCCTGAAAGCATTCGAAAAGGTACAAGCATCAATCCCAACTTACATTTTGTATATTTATCTGCAGGGCCATTTTGTAATGATTGAAGTCTTTAGCAAGTTCATACCCCTGATGATAGAAAGTGAACAAACCCTGAAAAAAAGATAGCACCTGAAATACAAACAAGAGACTTGTTAGAATGGAAAAATCCATTTACCACACACAGTATGATTGCTGCACACAGCCTTTTAGTGGAAAGATTGGAGATGACAAAATGATTATTTTTGAATGAATTTCCACTAATGTCTACAGTTTATGAATATCTGCTAAGACACAAATGATCAGTGAGGTATACAGACAATTTTGTGTGGACACATCTCTGGAATTTCATAGCTGATCTCTGCTCTAAATTTGACCCCAAGCAATATGCACTGTCCATCTCCCAGACTTTCCTGTGTAGTGTTTTACTACGGCTGCTCGGATGCCAAATGGTGTCTGGAATAAGTATGTGTGCACAAGGAGGTAAGGATCATTCTGTCTCTTAATCATGTTTCCCTGATTATTCTCCTCCCTGCTAACAATCACATTAAGGCAACTTTCATTGTGATGAAAGTCGACTGGTTTGTTGTTCAGAAAATAGAAAGGGATGTTTTTCAAGAACACAATGTGAAGATTCATTACTCTAGTCTGGCCCCGAGGAAACTTGATATGGTTTGAAATATAAAAATGGGATCCAAAACTATTTAGGATTAAAAAAACAGCTAGAAAACTAAAAAAAAAGTAACCAAACCAGACACCACCAACCACCACAGCAATGCATCAATACCAACAAAGTTCCCACAACCATTTTTCTTAACATTTTCCCATTCCTTGGACAATGCTAATCTATGTAAAGCACATATATGATTTTCACTAAGATTCAGTGGAATCCACTGATTTCAGCACAGAGTCTGTTGCAGTTGAAAACAAACACATCAGACTACTTGGTAATGAGCTTTTTAGCCAGCAAGACCATCTTAATTAATTTCTATCTTCACTTCCTCACTAACAGGCCTCCAAGTCCAACATTGATATTAAAAGCAAAATTCCTTACATTAGTCTGGAGTAACATTTAAAAAAAGAAACACATGCAAAAAGCCTGATCCAAACACCAAAGTGATTTTTTTGCTGTACAGCACAAGGTTTCACACAGTTTCTGAAAATCAACATCCCTGGATCCAAGTCGACTGTCATCACTGAGGTCAGCTTTGAGAGGGCTGGTGAACTGCATCCGTGCTGGGAATCGGCACGCACCTAACATCAGTGCTTGAAATTCTCTTAAGTCACACAATTGCATACAATTTCCTAGAAAAAAGAGCTCCCTGACTTTTGTTCAGTTGCATTCCTTCCCCATCCCCTATGAACAACAGAATAGGGCTGAATTCCCTGCTACTTACAGGTTCCACACACTCAAATTTCTTCCGCTCCTGTATCTCTTGCAGCTTGCACACGTACTCGAGGGACAGCTCATAGAAGTGTTTTCTGTTCTGCTCCACTTGGTTATCTGCCTGCACGCAGAACACAGATAGTGAAGTTTCAAAGGCATTTTGCAGACAGCTTCAAAATGACCCACGTATAGTGTCCAAGTGGCAAGCAACAAGATCATTTTCTCCCGACTGGCTTTTGTTCCTTTGCAACAGAGCTCATTCATTACTCTTAGAAGGCAGCAGCAATTCCCTTTTACTAGGTTATGTTGGTTTGAATCACGAGGCTGCATTTTTAGAAACACTGCAATAGCACCATTTCAAGCTTCTTCTCTACGGAATCCAAGCCCAAACCATCAGAGCAGGTACTTGTGCACTGCTTTAACAGCAGTGAAAAGGTGCCTGCAGAACAGAGGGGGCTAGGCTTGAAAAGGGGGAGATCACCTCTCCAGTCAAGCTAAGGAAGAACATGTTACTGTTGAATAATCTGTACATATATATATTTAACTTTCTAGCATATATATATTGTTTCATTGAGTTATTATTTAAAGTACATGTGCCCTCATTAAACTATAAAACTTCAAGAACTGGGTAAAAAAAAACCAAAAACTTTATTAAAATACATTTTAAGAAAGGCTACAATGGGATTACTTAAATGATTAAAACTTAGTCTTTGCCCATGTGATAATACCAAATGCTTCTACACTAAATTACAAAAGGAAAAGGGGAAAGGTTTAGGTAAAAAGACCAGACTGACTATCAGATGCTCTTTCTTAAATACTAAGACTACATCCTTCAGGAAGAACAGTGACTACTGTGCTTTAAGAGGATAAGTCAAAATAGCTTTAAGAGTTTTGGTTTAAGAGGTGCTTTGCTTTGCTGCTCTGTGCTAGAAACCTGTAGTTAAAGAGGCATAACAACAAATGCCATTAAAAACCAAAGCACTCACATTGACAGCAGTAAGAAAATTGGTTTCATAAAGCTGAGGTGTTTCAGTGCAACACAGGAAGTGTTTGAATTGCCAGCAAAGCTTCTAATGATATATCCATGTACTGAAGGACAAGGCTATGAAGTGGGTCTACTGGGACAGCTGGATAATCAATAGTGAGACTGACCCATACACACCAAAGCCCCACATGAACCTTTTCCTAGCTCTCTTCTTTCTTTTTCTGTTGCTTGTTGCTTGTTTGGTTGGTTTCCTCCCCCACTAAGAACACAACACCCAAACCAGTCATTTTCTTAGTTCTTCTCAGTTCCCCATAAACAAATTACCTCACCACTCCTCAGTTTTCTGAGGCATGAGCCTCCCCATACACCCAGCCAGTGCGCTCAGTCTTGCCTTCCTTTATTTTGCTCCAGTCAGGAGCTGACAAAACTAACCATGTGTAATACTAGCTTAGGAAGCTCCCAAGGAATTATATGCACCTATTTTCTAAGCTTGTGCCAGTTTTTCCTATTTAGGCCCTGGCAATATGCTACAAGCCCTTCTCTTCTTTCCATTAGATTCCTTATACATTTATAGTCCAGAACTGCACACACAAATGAAAAATGGCACAGATTATTCAGGGTGGGGTAGAGGGCAGGGAAAAGAGCTATCTCTGAGAAAAACATTATTTAATGCTACAGGGTATTAATAGACTAAGCATTAATAATTCTGACATAATTACATTGCTCTGAAAATGCACCTCTGCCTACAGCCAGTCTCTGCAAGGCTTCTCTGCTGTCCTCTCACATAATGTTTGCTGTTGCTCCAGAAACAAAAAGCTATTACAAGTAAGGATGATGATAAGAAACCCACAGGGACAGAAGGAATGCCAGGCAAAACAGATCTTTTTTAAGTTATAAATTGCCAACAAACCTTTTTGGTAGCATTCCTTGGAAAAAAGCAGATCTTCAAAACATGGGAAAGAATAAAATACAAGTTTTTTTACAATATATTTGCACTTTACTATTCCTTTAATCTTATCCAAAAATTAACATGATGTGAGGGGCACACAGCTAAGTTCAGCAGTTACTGATTGTCTCACCAACTTTTCCAGTTGACAGAATTTTTTCTCTTACCACTATGAAAGTCAGGTTTGCATTTGCATAAAATATGTTTACTTATTGAAAAGCCTTTAGCTTGCATAAAAAAGACCAAATCATACCTCCTGTAATTGTAGCTCTTTCTTCTTAGCTGATAAATTCAAGTGCTTTTCTAACAAACTGTAGTTCTTCTCTGTCTCTTTATCAAACTTCTTCTTTTCCTCCTAGACACAAAGGAACATTCACTTCTATGTAAAAATGTAAGAAAAAGCCTCCTTCTTTTAAAACTCTTACTTGATCAGAAGCAAAGATGAACTAACATAGCTCCAATATGTTTACAGTTAATTTTTTTTCATTAATTTAAAGGTTAACTTGAAATGAAATCCCATTGCATCATTACAGTGAAATTTATCACACAAACGCTTACACCTTCTAAGTTAAGAAAAAAAAATCTCCCTAAAATATAAAGTCATGCTAGGAAAAGACACCCCTGAAGCCTCACAGCCAGATATGAATACCATCTGCACGTGCAAATTCATTTCTCTGCCCATCCAAAGCAATGTATTGGAAGAGGGGCAGCCATTAAATGTTTTGAGGAAACTGGAGTTCTGGGATCTAATTTAGTAGCAGATATTGTAAAATATCCCTTTTGTCTCCTCAGTTCTGACTTCCCAAATCTTGCATGTTATGATAGAAAGCAGTACTGATGACAGCAAATAACCAGTTTGGAAGCTATTTTTAGTGCAACTAATTGCAGTTGAAAATAATCTTAGAAGTAAAATCAAGTATTAAATTACATATTCAAACCTGATAAATTCACTCATCATAAAAATAAGAGTTCAATTAAAATATTTGTCCATCAGCTGTCAATTTGGAATTTCAGTTAAATGTATTCTACCCAACATACTGCTTAGACTGTAGACATACTTTATTTTCTTAACCTTTCATTTTTAATAACACACAGCAAGTGATGCACTTTTTTCTTCTCTGAACAACTGGATTCTGAGGATGGCACCTATTAAAGAAGTGACTGAAGCTGTTCAGGTTTGCTCTTCAGCAAGAGCTTTTACCAAAAATGTTATGTTTTTCTCCCTCCTGAGTCTAAGAACTTCCTTTAAGACTGAAGGCACAATATTTCTTACCAACTGAGAAACGTTAAGATGGCAAGTGTGATTAGAGGGAGCATATTAGCACATGGGAAATTAGGAAGAAAGTGCTGGGGGGGAGGAATCTTTGTGTTTCTATTAACAAAATTTCCATTGACGTGGTAAAAATTTGAGCGCTGCCAATAAAGAGAGAGTGCTGCTGACTTCTAGATATGTAAAGCCAGAAGCTACTGACTTCTAGATATGCAAAGCCAGAAGCTTTACACCCATAGTTTGGGATTAGAGCAGCAACAATTATGGGATAATTCAATAAGGGTCCCAGCTACCAGCACTACGGAGCTAAACAATTTCTTTTCTTTTTCTCCTCGAGCCTACCCTCAGACCATTCCATCAGCAGGGAACATAAGATGCAAGAAAATCTGAGGCATCAGGTTCAACTTTTGTTTTCTACTGGTGGAGTCTAACTTTTTCCTCAAGGAAACAGCACACAGTGTTCCAGAGATATTTCACTACTAGATGCCATAACTTGGTTTTCAGAGCTTGGCAGTATCAGCTTGATTATAATGAATGAATATTCAGTTAAGAATATTCAGAGTTAAATTCTTGTAGAGAACTTTTATTTAAATGTTACACAATTATGCAAGGCTGGTCTATTTAAGGTCACTGAGAATTCTGTCCAGAAAAGCCAAACCAAACCAAACATGGCTAAATCAGGAACAAGCATTTTGACTTCAGAGGAACTGTTTGCAGGGACACGAGGGAAGAAACATCCATCCAAACAAAATGCAAGATGCAGAATGTGTGAATGTAACTCGTCCTGTCAGAAACACCAGGGACAGAACTCTAACTAGGAAATCAGTGAAGGTCGTGCAATTATTTAAAGCATTAGGAGTTCTCACCCTCAAAACAGAAATGTTATTTTACAGCAAAAATACTGTCAAGATAATCCATTCATTACAGCTTCTTCTACGACAACAGGCTACATTTAGAATGAATTCCCCTTTACCTTGGCACACTCTATACTACAGCCCAAGTTTTTATTATAGGTTGCTTGAGATGTCTGAAATGCTTCTCCAAAGCCCATAAAATGAGACAAAGCCCCTTGTGCTCTTGAACTGTAACAATTTATGATCAGCAGAGCATCTTCCATTCACGAACAAGGTCAAAATGTAAAGTGCTCTCCTAGCTAGTAAATGTCACTGCTGATGAAGCCATGCTACAGAAGAAAGCACCTGCTGAGTGCTAGCTTAAAATGATATGAATCGAGTTTTGCAGCAGTAAACTGGTAAAGAGCAGGGTTTGGTTTAGTTTCTTTGGGGTTTTTTTGGTGGGTGTTNTATATGAATTGAGTTTTGCAGCAGTAGTTTCTTTGGGGTTTTTTAGTGGGTGTTTTTTGTTTGGTTGGGTTTTGGATAAGCATTTAGATTTCTCGTTGGAAGAAGGAGAGTAGACAGACAGAAAGAGATCAAACTTCTTGTTATTTTTATCCAAAGCAAGTCTGGTTTTAATACATGAAGTTTACTTTGCCTTTTTTTGTTTAGTTGGTTTTTTAAATATATACAACATAGTGACAATCTTAAAAAATATCATAGAACACTCACAAAAACAAAACAAATTCTTTGAATTGAGTCTTGGCTTTAGCTTTTCCACCCCTATTTTTTTCCACTCCTACAGAGGCACTGCATTATTTATTCCAAACAAAAAATGCAAGCAATTTTCACTTTGCAGATTGCAAAACTGGAGTGAAAAGCATTTGGCTGAGCGAGGTCGTTTGGGTAGTTAATCTTTTTCCACCCTTGGATTGTGCAATGGGAAACACAAAGCAGAAGAAAGAGGGTTACCCATTAGGAAGGGGAGATGCTGCTAGCAGCACTGCCCCTATTCCAGACACAGGAGATAAGGGAGGGGGAGGAGAGAAGGAAAGGAAAGGACACATTCTTCTCTTCTTGAAACATACTTTCCATTTGTTTCTGAAGTTCTCAAAGTAGAAAAAAAACCCTGCAAGTGTGAATACATGAAATATAAACAACAGTATCTCTCTGCCAAATACATGTCATTACTGGAATGCAATCCAAGGAGAGAAATTAAACAAACTTATCACAAAAGCAGTGAGGGACAAACCTTTACAGCTCCTAGCTGCTCTTTCCTAAATCTTTCCAGGGGTTTGATCAGCATTTCAGTAACACTGAGTGCCTGAAAAAAAACAAGCATGGGTTAGGTTTCTGTAGCCAGACCAACAAGTCACATTAGGAGGAGAGAGTAGAGAGGAGAGAGGAGAAAGAAAAGAAGCAAGTGAACTCTGGGGTAAAACAAAGAAAAAACATGCAAGTTCAGAGTCTTAAGTGCTAACTAAAAAAATGAAACCAAAGCACTAAAAAAATAAATAAATTAATATCTCTGAGTTAAGCTTTCAAAATTTCTCTCTCTTGTTTCAATCCACTGTCAGGAAAATTAAAACAAATGCAGAAGTTTCAGAAATTTACAGGCAGCTGGTTTACGTGTGCCAGTCTTGCAGATCAGGTTGAGGGGCTCAATGACCAACATGAGAATGAGACACAGGACAAACAGTTTTCTTTTGGGGACACAAAAATTTCTGCAACAAGACACACTAGAAACAACTGCAGAATAGACTACTGGGTGGCAAATAATGATCTTTTAACATACACTTAAACCATTACAGTTTGGTACATGTATTTCCAAATATTGACATGTAAGCACATTAAGAAAACTTTTAAGTTAACCTAAATTATAAAATCAAGAGGTGTAAGGTCAAGGAACAAGAGACTTGGCTGACTGGGTGAGCATCCACCAGGGTATGTACAATGAAGTGGCCCAAAGTCATACAGAAGAGAAAGAAAAAGGACATCTTATGCCATTATAAAACAGAAAACTGTAGCTTATTAGACCTGGCCACCAAACAGGTTTCTAGTTCACATGAAATCTCACCGGAGATGGAGGGGGGTTCAGTTTGGTGCAAGCAAGACTTAAAATTTATTAAAATGTTTGAAATTTCAGCCAAGTTTGGAACTTGTTGAAGACAACAGTAGCAGAGAAAAGATGACAAGAGTGTTGAAGGTGTGGAGGAGCAGGTGTGATCCTTTTGCTCTCAGTAGTAAGGCAGACAAACAGTGTAAACCATGCTCAGGACAGGGCTTAGCACAGCCATGGGCCTGAGCTCTGGGAGGCCAGGCAGAGCTCCCTGGAAGCCTACCTCAGATACAACAGAAGGCTTGCTCTCTCCTTCTTGATAATTTTTTTCTTTCTCTTTCAAACATGAGAAGTTTCAGTTAAAAAACTGCAGCCTTCTGGAACACTTCTGAAAAGCTCTTACCATAAAGCAGAAGAGGGATGTGTTAGAGACCTGGCAGAACACACATCTGAAGAGCCTGTCTGCTGCCACCCACCCCCGGGGCCGTGCAGGGATTACTGTGGGAGTCACTCTGACAATTCACCTCAACTAGAGCAGCCCAGGTTTTTAAACAGCCAAGGCAGCTCACTAAACTAACTGGAAATCCAAATACCTGGCAAGTCTGGGCCAAACTGCATGCTGCACAGTCATCCATGCAACAGATCCAAGCACTTCAGAGCCCTCGTGCTTATGACCCAAACTTTTTCTTTCCGCATCCATTTCCTGATTTTGGCAAAAAAAACAAACCACCCCTTAAAGCATCCTTCAGTGCACCCTTGGGGAGGGCACAAGAATGAAACCTGACAATTTTGTCTTCTGAAAGTGTACAGCAGCACGGGGCTAACCACCACACAGGAGATCCTTGCGCTGAGCTGGATGGAGGGTGGGGGAAGGACAACAGAACAACTTCTGCAATGTGCCCAGCAAAGAGATGTTCATCCTAAGGCTCTGGGAACCATTTGCTCCCCAAGCTGCCTCTGCTCCCACCCAAGGAGAGCCAGGGCAGTCAAAAGCCCCAAGCAGGAGCTGAACTGTGGTTCTAGGGAGGATTTCACCCACCTTGCAGCATTGCACATACATCCTAACTACTCAAGCAGATACCAGGAGCCTGCAAGGCAGTTTTTAGGAAATTCAGGTGTTCCAAATTTTGTCACAGTCCCAAAACTTTCCTGGAAATTCATAGGGGCTAAAAGGAAACATTAGTTTAGATTTGTAATTGGATCGAGCACCAGAAACAGGTTCCTGGGACCCAGCAGAAGTTCCTGAGGACTGAAGGTTCTCTTTGCTCATAGCCAGGATGCTCAGAAGCCAAGAGTGGAGAACTGCTCCTGGAAATCACAGAACAGTCCTCCTGCACTGGAAAACTTTGAGAAGTTTAAATTGCTTTCTTCCACTTTCCCCCATCCTGACAAAGTGAGGGAGACAGCTATGAGGCCTCCTCAGAGCAAAACTCGAGTGGATGATGCCAGCTGCCAGAAGGTAAGAGCCCCATGGTTAGTGGAATCACTTAAAAGCATTTAAAGGTAGCAACTGTGCATGTAAAATGGTCAGGTTTAAAAATATCCAACGACAAGTTGCTTATTAGTTGTTTGAATTCTTATGCAAGAAGTGAAACCCAAGATGAACAGGCAGGGAATATATGCTGAGCACAAAGTCTGAGTCAAAGGAAACCAGAGCACCTTGATGGAACAGAAAGGAAAAGAAAGGGAAGGAAAAGAAGAAAGAACAACAAACCACGTACAAAAAACAGCTGTGGTTTGCAAACCAGCAGGGCTGGCTGCAAATCACTTGGTCTGCTACACTCCTGTGCAGCATTAACCATGGGAACCATGACAGGAATTTGTTTGAAGCAGAAAATAATCTTTAAATCAAAATGGGATGTTCCCTCAGCAACTGCCAACAGATTCCACTGGTGCCAGCAGTATTATATGCCAGTAACTCTTTCATTATAAGAAAATAAGTCTCCCCTCCTTCCAAAAAAAAAGACATTTCTCATTTTGCACAACTGAAACTTTTGTTAACAGATGCCTCTCTGGCAGGATCTCGCCTGCCATACAGGGATTTTTGATCTGTCACCTGCTTTGCTTTCTGTGTCTGGGTTAAACAACAGAATTTCTTGGTAAGTGGGATTTTTTAGATCACTGGTCACTCTCGGGGAACTTCACACCTGGCCCACATGTAAAAATTCCCCTTCATTGAAATAAGCATGTATGTGACTTTATGTGCAAACTGTCAACCCAAGGTGCCAGGGGTGAATTTCACAGCGAATTACAGAGCTTTCTGACTGGCAAAAACCACCCTGAAGTTCATGTTTAAAATATGCACAATACTCAATTAAACAGGGAGGCATTTGCACTGTTTTCCAGTACTCAGGATCCAGTGCTTGTCATGAACAGCTACAAAAAGATGTGTACATATTTATAGACCAGGAACATGATTTACACTGGTATTCATTGCTAACTTAGCTCATTTCATAACTTCAGAATTCAAAACACTTGGGTTTTTTCCCCAAATCATAGATAACATTAGTAGACAAAACCAGTACAAGAAAATAAGATAAAGATCACTTGGGTATACATTTAACTGTCACTTGCACCTTCCTTAAGAATTAGGACCCTGTTAAATTTCCAATTAGAAGATTTCTTAAGCATTTAAGCTAAATAGTCATTAATATAGAACTACATGCTTCTTCCTCTTTCAGCTTCTGTCTTGACTCTTCAATTAAATTTCATCCCTCTTCTAATCCTGGCAGATAATGATCACAGGAAGGTACTATTTAAAGGGCACCAAAAAAATTCCTTTTTTTTTAATCTCTGTTCTATCCAAACCTACCTGGAAGGAATATATACTCAATTTAAAAAATCTGGCCAGCAAACTATGGCAAGCATCAACCATGAGTGAATCAATGTAACGAGGTCATGTCTCAGGTAACAGCATCTTAACCAGCTCTGTGAATGTCAAAATCTCAGGAATGCTCTAAGAAATGTTTAACCCAACATGTACATGTGCCTAGGGCAGACAGACTGAAACTGCTTCTGTTATTTCTATTTTATTACTGCACCTATGGAAAAGTCAAAGAATTCCCTTATCTTGAACATAAACCTGGCAATAAAATCATCACTGACATCCTCACCTCAGAAGATCAGTGTCCACTATTTTCAACATCTTAAAGCCTTGTGTCCACCTCCCAATTTCATATGCCTTTACAAAACTCCACCTGCTCAGGCAGAGAAGTTGTACAAATGGCAATAATCCTGACTTTGCCAGCTCCATGTTCTTCAAAAGAAATAAGTAACAGGTCGCAGATTAAGGGGTGCAAACCCACGTTTCCTAGAGCAGCCCCCAAAGGCTCAGACTAAATCCCTTAGAAGAGCATTTTCAGCTGTTTGGTTCTTCCAAAATCAAGACAACAAGATCCAACAGGTAACTTACCAGTCAGTGTCAGTCCACAAGATGATTCCATTTAGCCTGTTGCTTCTTCCCTTCTCAGAGAAGGTGGGAACATAGCTGGTCAGGGCAGAAACTGCTTCCCCAAAAGCTTCCTCCTAAGCACTGCAGCCTGACAGACAGCACCAGCCACCAGCACTCGTGGTCCTCACACTTTCTCACCCTTCTGCAGCAGGCAGGAGCACAGAACTTAAGAGAAACTTAAAATCCTCCTACCCTTGCAGACACAGCCAGGCTTGTCCTGCAGAAGAGGAAGGCTGCTTGCATGGGCTGTAAAGGAGTATCAACCCCCAAGAGCTGTCCAGAAGCTCAGGCCAGCCCCTGTAGCTAAAACCCAAGGTAATCAAAGTTTGCTTTGCTTATTAGACGTATGCAACAGTGACCTCCCAGTTTTCACCCTAAAAATGTAGTTAGAGCTCAGTCTTTACTGGAAGAAGTGGAGAAAGTCCAGCAGAGGGCAAAGAAGATGATCAGGGGACTGGAGCATCTCTTACAAGAAAAGTTGAGAGAGCTGGGTCTGTTTCTCCTGCAGCCAGGTGAAAGGAGCTGTTATCAAGATCTGTAGGTATCTAAAGGGTGGGTGCAAAGAGGATGGATGTGGACTCTTTTCAGCAGTGCCCAGTGACAGGACGAGGGGCAACAGGCCCAAGCTGGAACACAGGAGGTGCTACCTGAATGTGAGGAGGAATTTCTTTACTGGGAGGGTGACAAAGCCCTGACACTGTCTGCCCAGGGAGCTTGTGGAGTCTCCTTCTCTGGAGTTATTCCAAACTTGCCTGGGTGTAGGTCCCATGTAATGTGCTCTGGGCAGTGCTGCTTTGGTGGGTGGCTGGACTAGGTGACCTCCAGAGGTCCCTTCCAACTCCAGTGATTCTGTGCAATTACACACTGTCCAGCAAGGGTTCTGGTGCTGAGGTAACTCTGTACCCCGACTCCGCTCCCCTCTGAACAGGGGTGTTGTCCCCCACAAGACAGGTCTACTGAGAAACAGGGGTGGGTAAAAGGAGCTATAACCATACACCTTGCTGCGGGCTGCACAGTGGGACAGCAGTGCCAAGTTCTCCACTATCATCCAGGGACTGGAATGCAGGTTAGATGCCAAACAGAAAAGAGGGGTTCAAGTTTCCCTGTGCATCATCCGGAAAGATTTGTAGACAGGGGCAGGATTGTGTCTCCCCTCAACAAAGCTGAGGGAGGGCATCAGTCAGTAGGGGAGAGCTCATAAAACTGGGAAGGAAGTTTTGCCCTCTTGAGTGCAACAGAGAATGCAGAAAGGAAGACATACCTAGCTGTGGCTCTGTAACAAAGTAGTAAACACAGCTGCTAAATAAAGATATTTCTTCTAATAAAGAAATAGTACCTACAGCTGTACTTCTGCTGACAAGAGGATATAGCTCTGCCCTGTTCTTCCTAAGAAACTGCAACATTTAGCCTTGATACCTCCAAGGCTGGGGAGGGGAGAGGTAAATACATAAAAATCATGTTTTGCTTCAAAAAGCCTTCCTGCTTTATATAGTGATTTGCTACTGACATTTCCAAAGCAGTAAGGTCTCTGCCTGAACTCATGGCTTATGTCATTCTGCAGCCACAATTTCCCTACAAGGAGATCAGATGCTACTTGCAGAGTCTTCATCTCTCTTCTTTCTTTTCCCAACAGAACAGGATTTGCTCCTACAGTTAGATGGGTGTGCTCCCAGTGAGCTGCACAGCCACCTCTCCTGCCAGCATGCCCTGCAGAGTGAGGGGCAGAACTCTCTAACCCCTTCTCAGCACTGGTTGTGTAGTTAACTGCAGCACTGATGATTGCAGGCAGTGCAACCCACACCCAAAACGTGTCTGTTTTCAACTCCAAGTTTTCTTCTTGTAAGACTGTCTGGATTTTCTCCCTGCTCTAAAGCTTTCCCTGTAAGAGGAGGCTCTCAGCCACACACTGGGACTACAAAGAGGAGTGTTTTTTCCAAGGACTGGAGCCTAGAGCCTGAAGGATTCTTAAGAGTGTCATAGCACATTACTACTCCTGGATCTGTGCATGGGTGCAGGAGCTATAAAAATAGAAATGACATCCATTCCTCTGGATTCAGTTGCTGTGCAGGTAACAAAGTCAGGTGGGCAGATAGATCTCTCGGGGAGAAGTCCACTCTCCACTTTCTAGTTCTTGCAGAAGCTCACAGAGACTGTAACAGCAGGATTTCCAAATCCCCCCGTGTAGTCAAAGGTTATTTCATGTTCAGTGGAAGTTCATGACTGGTCCAAGGGACAGCTTAAAATGCCTCCTATGCCCTATCTGTGAGGTTGTGCTCTGCTCTGCACGAGTGTTTGGTTTGATTCACTTGCCATGAAGCTCCTGCCCTCAAACAGGGAACTGGTATCACCAGCAAACAATATAAAACCCAAACTTTTTTTTAAAAAAAAAAGAAAAAATAAAGGAAGACGGTGCTTTTTGGTAAAGATTACTTATTTAAAGCTAATAAATAGTCCTAGCTTTTGAATATGTTTATTCATAAAGAGATACATTCCACTATAAACAGAAAACCACTAGAAAGTCAAATGTAACAAACAGGAAAAGAAATAGAGTTTCAAAACCAGCAACAATCAGCTTTTCCCCCTCTGAAGCGGAGGAAAGCTGTAGCTAGAAAAGAAACACCTCCCCTTGGCAAAGCTAACACCCAAGGGCTGAACAGCAGGACACAAAACCACTGGTCTGGTTCTTGTACAACCAGAGAATCACTTCCAGCCCAAGCTTTGAAATCAGTGGCCGTATAAGGATCTTGACAAATTGAAAAGTAACACAATTCCCATTTTCTTCTTGCATGGCAAAGCTCATCACTGAGCAAAAAGATGGCACTGAAAGGGAAGGAAACCTCCAGCCAACAATGGCTCCAGTGTCCAGTGAAGAAGGACCCACTCAGTTATTGTCAGTACTTCCTCCACGAGGAACAGTGGTGTCATTAACAACCAGCAAAATCCAAACTGGTGACACTTTGACAATGTGAATTCCAAACATTTCCTATCGATGAAATAACAGAAGGAAAATTCTCCAGCCAGTTGTGCTGATGCATGAGAGACCACAATGTTATCTGGAATAGGAAGCTAGAGGGAACAGAACAATTCAGCCACACTCACTCCTATGCACACAGAATGGGCTTTGCTTTTTTTTTCCCTACTCTGTAGGAAACAGTCATCTTTATTTTACAGATTAATGTGCACAGGTTTATGTACAACTCCCAAAACTATTTCAGAAGACATATACATGTATATAACATTCAAAAAGAAAGAAAAAAAACGAACTAAATCACACATCTAATGTCAGGGATTGCCCAAAGAGAGAGATCCCTGGAGTACTCGCAGTTCTCCATTCACTTTCCATATTCTGTTAATTACATCATTGCCATCTGGCCTCACACCCTGCAGAGGAAAAGTGAAGGCCAGGCAAGGAGATACAGCAGCAACTTTTCCTGTTTCTAAAACTGGAAAATGTTTTATTAAATTGGGCAATTTACATGGGAAAAAAGGGGATGGAGGTGCTGTGATTCAGGTAGTCAAATGCTGCTCCTGAGAAATTCTGGTTCATCTCTGCCCCTTGCTCTGCATTTCAGATGTTCAAAATGCTGCTGGCAGCCTTGTTTTTCAGAAGTGGTCAGTCACCAGTTATGGCTTTTCCCCTGTCCTGACAGGTGTATTTACTAGTCTGTGCTGTCAGCAAACTTAAAAAGGATCTGAACACAGGAGTTCAATGCCTTGAACTCTCCTTGAGCAGATCCTGAATGCGTCTCACATCCAACACTACTGGATTTTCCTTTACCCTAAATCAGTATTGACTGCCCCATCATGCAGATTGCTTTAGATTACTGTGAAGATGAAGATTTATGAACCCTCTAAACACCCACACGTAGAGGACCAAAGAAAAGCTCAGAAAAATGAATACCACCATCTTTACAGGAAACTAAATACAAAGAGCCACCAAACAAAAGGCAAGGGCAAGCTAGTCATGGACACTGTGTGGTAAGCAAGCACTTAACCTGTGAAGTGAATACTCATGCACTCAAACACTTCATTGTAAGAGGTAGGTGTAAGTATAAATAAGTAGCTGTACATATTTGCACAGATTATTTAACTTATACCTTTAAGCTCTCAAGTGTATGTCTTTGAAGCTTAACAACTTCTAACTTGGGAAAACTTTCCTTTGAAAGAGGAAGAAGAGGAGGAAAGCACAGAACAGAGACTTGAAGATATTTCTTTAAAAATCCATAGAGAAACAGGTTCTGGTGTTCCTGTTAAATGCTGAGAATAATTCTGCTTTTCAGAGAGATGCTAATTTGAATTTGATTCTGACAATGTGGTAAAACTGACAAAGAAGAGAAAAGGATTTTTGAGAGGCCAGGATTGCAGAGATACCTACAGCATAAAAGTCTTTCCCTTTTTCAAAATGAAAAAAAAAAAAAGAGGGGTGGGAAGATGAAAATATATAATATATCTAAACATATATAATAGCTGCTTTCTTCTGAAGAGAGGAGGTTGGACTACACTAGCCCCAGAGGTCCCTTCCAGCCCCTATCATTCTGGGGTACCTGAAACGTGCCAGAACTGTAGCAGGAAATAGAAGAGACTGTATCAAAGTAAAACAGCAAGTCTGTCACCTTGGGAAATTACAGGAGTAAGGTGAACACAATTGTATCAGGAATCTTATACAAAGACAAATGTGATGGAGGAAAAATACACAAGTACTTAGGGACAAAGTTAGAAAGGCAAAAAGATTTTCTTTGGCAAGAGGCAAAAAAAAAAGGGGGGTGGGGTGGGAGTTGTTGATATGTATTTGAGAAAACAGTGAGGAAGGAGGCCATAAAACCATAAAAAGCTGTAAAACCATAAAAAGGAGACTATAAAACCATAAAACCATTATTTCACTGGACAGAGAGACAGCATGAAGCAACAATTGACTGTAAGACAACAGCAGATTTTATTAATCTTCACAAAGGAAAAATCTCAATTAGAACAAACCATCTGACAAAGTGGAGGGAAAAATGGGGACATTAAGGAGAGTAGGGAAAAAACCTGGATATTAATCAGAGTAAGGATTTCTTACAAACAATTGGGAGTATTCCTGTGCTATGCAAGTGAAGAATGAATTGCATTCCAGTCCAAAGGGCTTTGCTTCAAAGTAGCCTAGGAACTCAGCAAAGCTCACTAAAGGCAGAGGCAGCAAGGTCCCAGAAGATGGTAGAAGAGCAAACACAGCAGTGACTTTAAAGTGAGAAGAGAAGAAAGCAGGAACTGAGAAAGTTACAGAGCAGATGTAGCATCTGATACTCAGAAGTCCTGGAATTCACTACAGAGGGTTAAAAAAAAATACTTGGAATGTGCTAAGAACAATATCCAGTTTTGGTTTTGAGATCAGCACAGTAGCTGATCTCAGTCAAGTCTTCCTCAAAAGCAACAGCAGTGCCTTGGTTTTAACAAACCACAGAAGAATGAGAAAACAACATCCTGGTTGCAAAACTACCCTGAAAATACCTCTCTTGGCTGCTCAGCCAAGAGGGCATTTCAAGCTCAGTATAGCAAACTACAGCCAAGTTTCCTGCATGATCCAGTGTTCAGCAGCAATTTATGGAGGGACCTACCAGTAAGTCCACCACACTACTGTGAATAGAAGTGATCAGTTTTACTCCATGACTACTGCAGATAAGTCCCCCAAAGTTCCCAGCTTACCTTGCAGTTAAGATGGATATCAAGTGAAAAAAAACAGAAGAATAAACATTGGAGTAAAAGCAGAGAAAATCTCTGTTCCTGTAACTTTTCTTTAAAAAATAGGTTAGACCAGCACTTGTCAAGGATCATCTGGATAAACATGACCCTGCCACAAGTCACACCTGCAGCAGGGGTGCAGCCATCTCACTCATGGCATGGGAGCAACTATCTCAACAGGACAATGGGACACTACTGGACAGGACCTGAAAGAGGCTGGTTAAGGGAGAGTTAAGTGAGAAACAGGTAACTCTAGAAGCAGCCAAAAAGGACCTCCAGGGATGGGAAGCACAAACAGCCAGCACATCAAGGTAGTGCCAAGTCCTGCTGAGATTACTGAGGAACAGCACCAGTGCTATCAAATCTGGTTATAATTTAGCAAGACTGGAATCAACAGGGAAAACTAATTAGGGGTAGGCTGATTGCCTGGGAGAAGACTGGGAAGGAAGGTATGGAGGAAGCAAAAATAAAGACAAAGGAAGAAAGGGATGACAAGCACAGGCAACCAGTGTCTACACCAGGGAGCCCTGCACTGTCCATCCCACAGCTTAAATGAAGGCAGCCAGCAGAGCCTGTTGCTGGGAGTCCATCACAAAAAGTGGGGCTGGGAGGGAGGTTTGGTGCTCTGCCTGGTAGGTAGCAGGACACAGCATCTTCACATCACTACGCTGGTGTTTCTTCATCCCCAACCTCTTCCCACCAGCCTTGTAAAGTTCCCTTTCATTCCTGCACTTCCACGACACTTTGTCACATCAAAGGAGCAGAACTGAAATCCTAGTACTCTATTCATCCTTAACATGTAACAATAATTTCCAGGATATTCTCAGGGACAAAGTAACCTATTACCTACCTGCCCTGGGGAGTGTCACCAAGCTATGGTGCTGTAAAAAAATGTAATTGGTGTTTCCATTGGCCACTCTGTAAGAATCAGAGTGAAATGTCTGGATTAATGCCAACTTCCTTTTTCACAAGCAACTAAATCCTTTGACAGCTGGGGTATAATTTCAGGAGCCATTGAAGGACACAGGAGAAGTGGTAAAACCATGAAGTGCAGGACTCCAACATCTGAATGAAATTATTAAATATCAGTCAAATAAATACTCACCAGACAATAGATAACCATGTAAGTAAGTTTATGGTAAACACTAAGAGGGGTTTAGGGACTCTAGATTCACCACAAACAATACTTGCATAAAACAATTGAGAAGTGTAGGTGAAGAGTTTTTAATTTCAGTTTAGAATGTATTTTCATTGATTTCCCTCATTTTACTTTGTGGGACTGAAATTTATCTGCAATTCTGCACTGAAACTGAAGAGAGCAGTCAGAAACCTTCTGGCTGTCTTCAGAAAATGATAAGGGGAAAAAATGCTCAATAAAGAGCATTCTTAACAAGGACAACTGAATGGTTTTGAAAAAAAATCCTCCTATATACTTTGCATCTTAATGGAAAGTCTTTGGATCCCTGACGTGACTACAAACATCTGTGAGTGCAACACATCCTAATATTCTCCATCAGAGTATTCCTTGAGCCCATGCCACTGCTAAAACATCCATGGAGTTGGATGTCAGAGCAGCAGCTGCTGAAAATTATGTTTACCAGTAACAAAATCATTTTCTCAGAGACTTATGGCCACAGTTACATTTCTAGAGTGAGTTAATGTTACATAACATTTGTTAGACTGCAGTTGCAAAGCCATGCATCTGGTAACTCAGAAACACAAGATATTCTCTATTTAGAATTTAAATATTTGCCCCACAATATTTTGTACTCTCCAGTTTTTCCTCAAACTGTCAGACTGTCAAGTGTCTTACTATACAGACAGACAGCACTGGATGCCACACAACCTACTGTGCTGGTAAACCCACCACTGCTGAAGATCTATTGATGCAGTCACTGAAATGTGCCACATAAATCTCAGGTCCTGAAGCCGACCATCTCTCAAAAAGTTGGTATCAAAATAGTGTGGAAAATAATGTGACAGGCTGTGAAGTATTTCTCACTGCAAAACGTTCCAAAGAATTCTACTAATTTGATGTATGCAATTCATTAAAGCACAGCTAGGGGTGGCAGGAGAAAGCACAGTGAAGACAACTTCACAACTACAAAACCCCAAAAGTGGCATTCAAGGATACTTGAGCAAATCCGTTCAGCTTGGCAACCCCCCCAAGACACAGAAACACTGTCTGTCCCATGTAAAGGCTGTATTCTTCAGGAACGTGCAAGGAGCCACCACAGTTCTGACCCAAATGTGGTTCCAGGTCAGAACACACCAGGACATAACACAGCACATGCAAGGAACCATGACTATTTCCAGGCTCTGGACTGCTAGAGAGAGAAATGTTTGGGGTTTGTTTAAAACTGGGTACACATCATCTGCTCTATGAATCCCTGCTCTGAAATGAAAGTTGGGCATGCAACTTCCCAGAACAACCATGGTCCCATCCAGAAGGAAACCTCCATCTTCTGGACAATTCTGGCAGTCAAGACAGCAAGGTGTGCTGCAGAGCTCTCAGCCCACAGTCTCTTTGCAGCCAACCTGACTCCAAAACCCTAAACAATCACAGGCTGGTGAATGAAGAACGCTCCCTTCTACCCAACAGAGCAAGTGAATGTTGGCAGATGCAACCCTCCACCAGAAAGCTCACCTAGAAAGAAAAGGTTTTCAAGTCTGCTACTGCATCCAGCCCAGAGATTGCATCCCAAATCCCTGCAAGTGTTGAAGCTGGAGCCACAGAGAACGTGCATCCAAATTTGGCCAACTTCCCCACCCTGGATGCCCTGCTGCAGTAATAAGTTTTTTGTCATTTGTTTTTTTTTTTCCCCACCCCCTGCAAATGGTAAACAACCTTACGATGGTTTTCCCATTCATCCCAACCATAATTTATCAAGGCTCAACCAGTTTAAACCAACTCACAGTTATCTGTCCTTACATAAAGAACTTTCTTCACCAAGAAGCAGCTGCTGTCTGTAGCTCTGGATAGCAGAACTAGAGGCTGCATGGCATGAGTTTTCAATATGTAAGTTACTGATGTCAACACCTCAGTGGTTAACAAAGCAGTAAGCAACTTGAACTGACTTCCAGCTTACTCTTTGCTCTCTGTACAGCTTTTTACATTTTTATTGCAACTCACCAAAATTTCTCTTTGTTCTTCTAGGTTTTTTAAAAAGTTGGAAAACTCATGAAGTGATGCATCTGTAATAAAAAGCCAGAAAATAAAAAAAAGTTTAATCATGTTGCAGGATGTCATGGCAAAATATAGCCACTTAGAGTCACTTCTTACCTACCTATGTATCTTTCATCATCTGTCTCTGCATCACCAATGAATTCAAATTTAAAGTCTCTCAGAGAATGAGCAAATTTTCTCTGGGCTGCTGAAAGGTCTGCAATGAGAGAAGAAAAATAAAATAAAAACCAACACAAACTGGAGGTTAGGGAATCATTTTACTGAGCCTGGAAGATCCTCCTACCCCTCGAAGAATCAACTTTTACAAGAAATCCTTAACACAGGTCTGCCTAAGGATGCTAGATATCAGGTGCTGTCTAACACTCTTCTGATCTCACCTGGGAATTCATCACTCAGATTTCTTTAAATAAGGCCACAGAGCAGAAAGCAAGTGTGATCACGTGACAGTATTAGATATATCCTTAGGCTTCACTGCATCACAAGTTAAGGCAGGAGCCCTGCAAACAGATCCGAAACTGCAGGAGTTAAAAGCACTCTGAGTCCTGCAGTTATCTGACTCTGCTCACCTGAAGAGGATGGTGTATGTGTCAGCACAAATACACAGTTCAGGATTAGCCATGCAGTTCACACAGCTAGCTCTGCTAAAGAGACATTTATACGTAAACCAAATTTAAAAGGATTGTTGCACTGGAACTGGAAATTCCATGGACTTAACTCTGCTAGAACTAGTTAAATGCCCAGCATTAAAGGTAATCTTATATAACAACTGTTTTCTTCAACCCAATTTTTACCTATTAGTGTCTGACAGCTTGGGGCCAGAGGGCTGTGTTCTTACATCCCTTGGGAAGTAACCAGACTCCATATTCAGCCACAATATCATCATTATAAACCCTTAATAAGATTTATAAAGCTGTAAATAAGCAGTTTACACATGCTTTTCCAGTGTGCTGACATGTGCAGGTTGGGAAAATCATGAGTTCTGGAAGGACAGAATTCCTCAATGGAAATGAAAGGACGTGTCCTGGTACACCTCTACCCACTAGTAAAGGTTTGACTCCTATTTTTGTTGCCAGCCAAGGTTAAGGACAATTTGAAACATTTAGTTAATCTCTAATCTTTTTCTTATCACATGAGGTTCTGAAGGGCTAAGAACAACTCTTTAAATGGATGAAGCAAGCAGTTTGTTCAATATTAACTGGAACTAAGAGACTTCAAAACTTGAGGGGGCAGGAGGGGGTGTTGTTTTGTTTGTTTAAAAAAAAACACAACTACTTCATGACAGATTCTGCATCCAACTCTTGTGTTTCATCATGTGTTACAGTCAAGTACAGCTTCAACATACAACATGGCCCTGAAAGTTCAGTTCAAACACATCAAAAGAGAATACTCTATGAAAAGCAAGACACAACCCCAAGTAAGTACTAACAATAAAACAAAGCAGCTTTCTGCTCCTTGCCGTTCCACATTCCTTTCTTTTCCCCCATTTCTCATCAGCCCTTTCCTCACCTGTTGTGCAGCAGCACCATGCCCTGGGATGCCACGCTGCCAGGGACTCGCCTCCCTTTGCAACTGCCTCCCTCTACAGCCTGTGCCCCTCAACACGNATTCCCATGTAAAAAGAAACATACGTATTTTAAGTCAAAAGTCCCCTGGGCTAAAACGTTGTTCATAAAATAAACAGCAAAAGAAACAAGTTCTGCTGGCTGTGAAAGGCTTAAATATGGAAAATAACNGCTGAGCAGGGTTGAGAGAAGGAAGATAGCAAAAGAAAAATGTATCTAAAAATAATGGGGCAAGCAGGTCAAGGAGGGTTCTCCTCCCCCTCTATTCTGCCCTGGTGCGGCTGCATCTGGAGTACTGTGTCCAGTTTGGGGCTCCCCAGTTCAAGGAGGACAGGGAACTGCTGGAGAGGTTACAGCAAAGGGCTACAGAGATGATTAAGGGCCTAGAACATCTTTCTTACGAGGAAAGGNAAAACATTGTTCATAAAATAGACAGCAAAAGAAACAAGTTCTGCTGGCTGTGAAAGGCTTAAATATGGAAAATAAAACTCTTAAATAGCTAATACTATGCTTATTAGTGAGACAGGTCACACAGAAGGCTGAAAAGAGTTTATTTAAGGAAGAACAGGTCTAATAACACACAGTATCCCAAACTGACTTCATTTTCTTGAATCCAGTAATCCCCTAGCAAAGCCCTGTCACATGAGAGCTGGGCCCACACTAGAGGAAGGAATTGTTTATTACGTTTTCTTTCACTTGCAGAGCTGAGGTATTCAAATAATGTTGGGCAAGATACATGTCAGAGAAGGCGTGCAGCACCGCATGAACACACACACCCCCCTCTCCCCTCCACAGACCTAATGGGCACTCAAACACTTCAGGAGTGATGTGAAACCACCTCCTGCACAGCTGCATATCCTGCCTCTCCACCAAAAGTCACCCCTCTGGTGACAGCAGACAGAATGTGTGCCCATGTCACGACTCTTTCAGTGCAAAGTCCCAACAGCTTAGGCCAAGTTGAGAAGAGGCTGAATCCAAACCCTGAGCTTCTCACAGGATCAAACCACCACACTCAAGTGTCACTCTTTCCTGCATCTGCTAAGGAATGGGAAATTACTGACAGGGCTGAGTGGCTGGAGCAGTGACCTTTTCACAAACACAGCAAAGCTAGATTTGTGGAGCTCCTGCATTAAAGCCATGACGAGACAACACATTTTTTTGCAGACTTTTTCCACAAATCATATCTGAAATGCTTAAAAACTGTTCCTGAAAAATTTTGGAGAGCATCAGGGAGTGAGGGGAGGTTGGGAGTTTGGGACACAGAATTATGACCTGATGGGTTAAGGAGGCACAGATCCCTGCCTATTAAACCAAGACCTAGAAGAGAAGACAAAATCTGAAGAGGTTTTCTGATGAATGTAAAGAATTTCAAAGGTGAGAATTAACTGCAGTAAAATAAAAACCACTACATGTTGCAAGATGTAACTGGGAAGAAACAAGCCTCCTGACTGGGGAAAAAGCACTCCAGTCATTTGGTTCCACAGCTACTGCAATGATCAGAGTCCTAACTGTTGACGAAATAACTTGGTCAGCAGATGTTAGCTACAAGGTTCATCCCCCAATGTTTATATGCCATCCATCAGTCTTGTTTTATTTTAGCTACACTTAAAGTCAGATTCTGGTTACATTCCTACACCAAAACAGCATTGTTTAAATGTAAAAGCAGCACCTTGCTGGGCAGAACCACTGGTGCCCAGCTATTCACAAGAAGGGAAGATTCTCTGGTCCGCCTCTTGCTAAACTGAAAGAAACAAAACTGGGTATCAAGTAGAGATGAAGAAAAACTTTATTATTCTTGCTCTGACCTTTTGAGAAATTCATTTTGCTAGAGCACAGTGACCTGGATGGTGGCTAGACTCGAGAAGGTAACACAGCCACATCTTGAATATTCATATTAGTACACAAACCACAGCCAGAGGGAGGCACCCGGGACCATCTGCAGCCAAACCTGCCACTGTGGGGCTAACAGCATGAAACTGCTCCAGCCCTTACCCTGATAAATTCCATATATCCTACAGTACCTACAGAAGTGTTTACATAATTATAAGCATTTCTAAAACTCTATAAAAGCAAACTAGATGCTGACATCATCATAAGTACTATACTCTTACTGTTGTGTTACAATCGAAATGCTGAACATGGCTGCTTAAATTAGAAAATCCATCAATTGGATTTCTTCCACCCTGTGTCAGAAGACCTTTACTACAGCAAAATTCTTTGGCTGGCACTGACAGATACATTCCAGTGCTGTTCCCCATCAGCATTAGAGTTTACAAGACCAGTATGTGCTATATAACAGACTGTAAATGTAGGTGTGCTCCAGATAGATACATTAGATTAAGGTAGTACTTGAGTATGGTGTGTACAGCCAGTCACACTGACTACCCCAACTAATGCTGTAGCCTACTGAAAACAACACAGTAAGAATTTAGGGGGCCAGAAAGTAATTATTTTATTGCCTTTAATCTCCACATTCTACAGAGAAACACCGAGTAGAAAGATACAGGGAACTAGCAACAGCTATAATTGAAAGGGAGTGCAAGGCATTTAAGAGCAAAGAACATTTAAGTATCAACCAAGCACTAACAGTCTTTCCTGAATAAAATGCAGTCCTACTGTATTCACAAGGCAGAGGCATTTCAGAGACTCACTTTCCTGAAACACTAAAAGAAACTAAGCATCTGAGAAATGTTTTGACCAGAAATCTGAAGACAGACACATTTCCAAAGAGAGGAAGGGAGGGACATAAAGACACCAGGGCTTTTAAGTTTCTCTCTTTTTTTAATATTCATATTAGTACACTGTATTTTGTGTTTGAATGTAACTACTGAAAAACAGCACAAGAAACAGGAGTAGCTGCCAGCTACTGCTGAAACACTTCAGTAACAAGCACTCCTGTCAGCTCGTCCTGCACCAGATGCACTCTTGGTGCCTTCCAGAAATACCTCTATATTTTTCTATTTGGATTTGGAGGAAAATATTTTTGTTCCTTATCTGAGTTAGGCCAAGCCAACACAACAGCATTAGTTGCTAGGCGGTGGCCAGCCCTCTCTTACTGCACCAGACTTCAATCACTTCCTTTAAGACCAGTACTAATTTCAGTGTTAGCCACCTAAACTAAACCTCTCTCCAACAGAGCAAGACTATGTTGCTTCCTATGGCTATCCGAGATTTTTTTGCATGGCAGGACAATTAACATCCTGTCAACAGCCTTTTCAATTACTGGCAATATTATTACACAGCCAAACAGATCTACATCTGGCTTCAATTTACTATGTCATGATAGTTCTTTAAGGACAGGAACTGTATCACCATTCCTCCTCCCTGACTGCAAATCTCATTGACAGTAACATCTGCTCCAGGGACAACAGATTTCTTTCTAGCAGCTTTACTTAGCATGGCTAGAATTCATAGAATGGCCTGTGTTCAGAGGGATCCTAAAGATCATCTCGTTCCAGCCCCTCACCAGCAGGGACACCTCCCCTAGGTGACGTTGCTCCAATCCCCAGCCAGCCTGGTCTTGGACAGATGCAGCATCCCCAACTTCTCTGGGCAACCTGTTTACTAAAAGCCCTCAAATGTACTGTCAGAATGAAGTTACTTTAGATCATGTTTACATGTGCATGCACAAATTAGAGTTTAAATTTTAAAAATATAATTAAAAATAAAATAAAAAATAAAATACAATGAAAATATGCAATAAAAGAAGTTCTGGTGATATGTAAGCAGGTGACTCACGGGGGGTGTAAAAGCTACCTGGCCTGGGATCACTTTGAGGCCCTATCTATGGAGAGCTGTGCAGAGAGCTCACTCACCCCCNTTCAGTTGCCTGAGCAAGTAAGATAAAGAGAATCTGGAGGGTTTCAGTGTTGGTTTCAGGTGACAACCCTGTGTCTCCAGATGGTTTAATCCACTCAGACACAGTCTTGCCCCAGTCATGTAAATCAGGAGATAAAACCCCTAAGGTGTGGGTTAGGAACCGGGAGGCTACANTCACCAGCAGGGACACCTCCCCTAGGTGACGTTGCTCCAATCCCCAGCCAGCCTGGTCTTGGACAGATGCAGCATCCCCAACTTCTCTGGGCAACCTGTTTACTAAAAGCCCTCAAATGTACTGTCAGAATGAAGTTACTTTAGATCATGTTTACATGTGCATGCACAAATTAGAGTTTAAATTTTAAAAATATAATTAAAAATAAAATAAAAAATAAAATACAATGAAAATATGCAATAAAA
>VWZY01006253.1:314295-345308 GCA_013399075.1 Chloroceryle aenea
AAAAGCAACCTGGCCTGGGGTCACTTTGAGGCCCTATCTATGGAGAGCTGTGCAGAGAGCTCACTCACCCCCAGCTGCCTGTAAGCCCCAAACAGGGCAGTGCTGCATCATCCAAAGAACAGAAACCGGAGCTGAGCCTCCAAATCCCTCAGCAAACAGTAAGCCCTGAGTCTCAGTCCAACCCACTATTCAGTTGCCTGAGCAAGTAAGATAAAGAGAATCTGGAGGGTTTCAGTGTTGGTTTCAGGTGACAACCCTGTGTCTCCAGATGGTTTAATCCACTCAGCCACAGTCTTGCCCCAGTCATGTAAATCAGGAGATAAAACCCCTAAGGTGTGGGTGGGAANGATAAAACCCCTAAGGTGTGGGTTAGGAACCGGGAGGCTACATCACCCCTGTGTGGAGACCCTTCCCCCTTGACCGGGCCGCCAGCCAAGGAAGCTCTTCTGGGATTGAGAGCCCTTACCTGGAGGGGTAAGCAAATATTTAGCAGACTATTAACTAACGCTTGGCGTTTCTTAGGCTGTTACAGTGTACACCTGCTTTGAAACTGCAGGAGCTCGTTCCCCACCGCACCGGTGGAAACCTGCCCTAGTGAAACCCTGCACCCGTGGTGTGTCAGTGAACCTGTACATGATGCTCACACCAAGTGCTCCCCTGAGCCCTGCAGTTCAATCTCTGTGTGAAGCTCAGATCATTCGGCTCAGCCTTGCAGCCCAGTCTCTTTTCACCACACAAGCCACGTGTAAATGGCATGACAAAGATACTGTAACCCTCTCCCCACTTCTTAAATCACCCAGTTTTTGCAAGATTTCTATTTTATAAGTTACTTCTGTCATACTTTATGACTTTTCTTCTTTCAAGTGAATAACCCCATAATCTAAATGCCTCTATTCTCCACATGGATCAACCCAAGCAAGCCAAGAAGCTTTCAGATTTTAGCAGAGCAGACTCTTTTCCATAGATACACAAACAGTTTAGATGCCATAACCTCCAACCACTGTTTTCTCCTATAGAAAGTATGAAGTATATTGACATAAGACACAAATTATCTTACCCACCTTCTCTAGTCCTACAACTTTTACCAGTGAAAACAGACTTAACTGATTTCTCCTCTTCCCACACTTACAAGGGTACAAACTCCACATTGCCCCGCATCGAGAACAGTGCATTAACAACCACACATGGAATATCAGAAAGCATCTTACGTGAGCAGGGGCAAACTGCCAAACCATGCTGGTATTGCCTCCCAGCTGCACCACACCTTCTTGGGCTCTGGCTGTTTGCATTTTCAGCTGGGTCTTTGAAAGGAGCAAGCCAGCCCTACTCCACCCTGCCAAGGGCATTCTCTTCTTTGCACCACAGGTATTATGCAAAGTGGCACATTTAGTGTCTCAGCAGAGATTAAAGCTGTCCTAGAGCATCTCCAACAGCTCTGGCAAAAAGGTGCACCCCTCTGCCAGCTCAGGTGGTGACCGTATCTTTCAGTTCTGCTCTTCAGGAACACAGCATAAATTACAATTCATGAAGGAAAAAGACAAGCCACATCCCTGGCCCTTCAGCCCTGCCAATAAATGCACTGCTTCAGGGGTGGAGAAACATTCCTGCAAATACTCTGACTTAAGACCTGTATCCTACAGTCTGATGAAGGGTCAGGCAACAGTGATGCAGTACCACAAAGATAATTTGTCTTCCAAGGAATCCTAACTGTTTTCTTGACCCTTACAACCTCCATGCCTTTGACAACAAAACATACTAAAAGAAGTAGTAAATTATAAAGCAAGGACTAACAAAACCAGATTTGCTATGCAGAAAACTATGAGAGCTTTCCACAAGATTCACATGGTTCCAAAAGATAAAAACTAGCAGTTCAGGATTTGCTGCAAAGGTTTCCCTGAATAATCGTGCACCAAATGGCAGCAAGGAGAAAGAGGACCCTGTCACAGTCAAGAAGCAACAGTTTGAGTACACAATACCAAAACAGTTGTAGCACCAAAGTCTTTCACTGGTAAAAACTTTCTATGCTACCTTTAGCTCTGTAAGTAGCACAGACCTGGGGCTGTCTTTGAGAAGTGACTGAACTAGAAAACGTGAGATGAGAACATCCCTTTTCAGGGGTCAGGATTTCACTGCTGTTAGTGTAAAGATGTATGAAATCAGAGGGTGAGACAACACTTGAGTAGTGAATTTCTTTAGCAGAAACATAAAACTAACCTAAAATCCTGTATAAGGCAACTCTGATCAAGTAAATGAAACACAAATTTCCAGATGTTGTGTTCTTCAAATTCTTGTCAAGCACTGCAGATTTGAAGGCCCTCCTGCATTTACTCGCTGTTTCTTTAATTATAAGTAAATCAGTAGCAAGTAAATTGGAACACCACACAGCTAAGGATGCAAAATTGTGCTAGGTATTCTCCTCCACTGGGGAACCATAAAAGAAATAAAGTGGCTACAGGAAAAAGCAGCTACGGGACCCATCGCCAAGGCACACAAATTTCCCTCTTCCAAGAAGCAGGATCGACTTCATTATTTGAAGTCTGCTGTCTTAAACATGTTACACGTGTGACCAAAACCTGATGTGGCTGAGAAAGTTGGAGGGGGAGCCCAACTCAGCCTGAGATGGGAAGGTGACAGAAAAGACATCAGCATGCAGGTTTTCATGTGCCACATCTGCTGCCATTAAGCATGAACATCTCAGAAGAGTTCACATCCAATAAATACCTTCAGTGAGATCTTTTTTTTTCCCCCTCCATAACAGCACTCTGAGGAAAAAAACAACCAATGAACCTTTCCCCACAGTGTAGCTAAGAGAATCCTGACCAGGATTTCACTCAATAAAGGCTTTTTCCAGGCAGAGCTCTCTGCAGATGACAGGCTCTATGCAGGCAACCAACGCAAACGTCAGTGCTTTTCACAAGAAGCCAGAAGACCACTCCGTGAGGGGAAGTGGGCAGCCAGAACACAAGAGCTGCCACTCACCTCCCTAATGAGGGACTAGAGCAAGTATTTTTATCTTCTAAAGAAGACATGCTGCTCAACTGACAGTTGGAATATCTTATCAAGCCTGCAGAAATGTCAATATTAAATATGAAAACCTTTCAAAATAAGAAATAATAATAGAAGTATCAGTCACAATGTTCTCTCTCTTCCTAATGGCAGGTACCTCCAACCACTGTCACTTGTAAGGAATTACTGCCTGTCTAAACAGTCACATATGTAGACAAAGCCCCACAAGGAGACCAAACTTGCAAGATACTGTGATTTATCCACAAGGAAGCATGTCCAGACACACCCTCAGCACACCCACGGATGTATAATTACAGTGTTACATGAAAATGCTACCAAATGCTTTGTCAGACCATAAAAGGTTCAGAATCTAAAGTTATATTTTCACCAGTCCCTCTGATCATGAGCCATGGAAATTAAGTAAAACTCTTCAGTAGGCCAGAAAGACCTTACACAGTACAGCTTTATTTTCCCAAGTGCAACAGGATTCAAGTGGGAGAGGAAAACACAGAGAGTATTCAGATAACTGAGCAGCTGAGATCTGGAGTTCATGAGCTAATGGCCAAGCACCCAACCTTCAGGCTATTTATTATTGCCTGAAAGGTGAGAGTATGAGTGCATTTGAAAAACACTTGATAATTTAGTGCACTTCTAGACAAAAAAACAACACCTTAAAATCCAAATTAAAGCTGCAGAGGTTAGGAAGTCTGGCAAGATGTGTTAAACTCCTTTCTTTGAGATATTTTGTCCAGTGTAGGCAAGCCCAGGAGAATCAAGAAGGATGGGAAGATCCCAAGAGGCTACTGCAGAAGGAAGAGTTTTAGATTAACTTTGCTGTAGCTGGACACAGAACTGAACTGAATCCAAGTAAAGAAAACAGCTGGCAGCAACTGTGGTGCAGGAGACCCTCTACTGACATCTTACATACACAGCTTCCATAGAAAGCTCCAGACAGCACAGCAGTGGGTAGCTGAACTAGATGCCCAAATAAATTAAAAGGGTTTATTGCACACTTTGCCAACACTGTCAAATGAGGATTTCACAACAATCGTTGTGTGTCAGAAGGAATTTTTTCTGATCACTTTCACGTGAGCTGTATCCAGCTAAACCATGTTAAAACTGAAGCTTCTAATTAGGTCAGACCAAAACCATATACACACACCCCACAGAATACTTCAACATCCCTACACTGCATACAGGATTCTTTTAAATAAAACCAGCAGAAAGCACCCAAATACAGGAAACATGAAAGTGAAGGATGAGCCTCACACGCTCACTGTTGTTCTTCTAAAGCTGCTGCCAGAGGAAGCCCTGGTGCTCCAGCACCACTTCAGCTGCCAGCTTCTCTCACTGTTACAATTTACTTGCCTGAACAGAAGAATAAAGTTATTGCTCATGCCATCAATAAGCAATAGCAGAGCTTGCCAGAAAATATTTACTTAAATATTCAGCTATGTATTATGGTAGATGCCAAGAGAAACTTTACTCATCCCTCCGGAATTAGTTTGCAGTCTGGGTATCAGTGGCAACTGGTTCCCAAATCAAAGATCACTGAATGATCAGAAACCAAAATAATTGAGCACAAGTAATTTAGATTAGTCAAGGGCAAGCACCATATCCTCCTGAGAAGCACAAAGCATCAGAGACCTCCTGCAATCCTACACAGCTATACAAACAACTTAGCAGCAGGGGAAAAAGCCATCTGTTTAATCATCTTAATGCAACTTTCATATTTCATTCTGTTTTCACACACAAGCAAAACTTACAGTATATAACACAGTCAGCATCTTTGAGATTACTTACACCCTCTATGCTTTGACACAAGAATCAGCTTAAATTTACTAGGTTGGGTTGAGAGGAAAACTCAAACTGGTTTTGTTTGGAGATGGTAACGTATAATTTGAGTGAAAGCACCAGCCCACATAGCTCCATTGATTCCCCCCATGAGTTAACTCCAGCTGCATTGCTGCCCACTCTGCATTTCTGGCACCAGGCATTCTCCCCAGAGAGCAGATAATGCCATTTCTTGCCTGAGGGGAGCAGTACGATGGAAGTGTTCACAGCCTCCCTCAGACACCAGCACTGTGACTACTCTCACCACTTGGATGATAGGAGGAACATTTATGTAGCAGAGTAGGAGTACAGAAGTTCAGGATTTAGTTCAGTGGTTTTGAGTTTCACTGGTGGAAGCTGAGGAAACAAAGAGTGAATGAACCAGTGTTTCCAAAGCAAAAGTTGTTTGGACTTGTGAGGCTTCTATTACCATGTCTGGGGTTGGGATGTTACTCAGCTTCAGAGAAGTTGTTTATAAAACAGCAAGCATTGACTTTTGCTTTACCTCCCTTCCCTGGACCCACCACCCACAGTTTATATTCAAGTACTGTCCCTGCTTATCACCAGCCAAGGGACCCACAATTCTGCCTTGCTAGCTGTCAAGGTTTAGCAAACTGAAAGCTTTAACTGCACATGTCACAACGAGCAGTTGACAAAGGGAGAGCAGGAGACCAAAACTGACCCACGAATGACCACAAATGTTGTCATATTAAAAATGTAACCATGGGTTCCTGTCTCTCAAACAAGGCAAAATGAGAAAAACACCACATCTGTCAGCCTAACAGCTCAAATGAGAAGCTGCCTGGACAGTGACAATCTCTGTTATAGAATCTTGTAGGATGTAAAATACCTTAAAGATCATAGAGTCCGACACTAATGATAACACTACTGAGTCCACCACTAAAACATGTCACTAAGCACCACATCTACAGGTCTTTTCAATACTTCTGGAGACAGTGACTCCACCACTTCCCTGGGCAGCCTGTTCCAGTGGGTCATAACCCTTTCTGTGAAGAAATCTTTCCTAATATCTAAACTGAACCTCTCCTGGCGCAAGTTGAGGCCATTTCTTCTTGTATGACCACTTGTTACTCGGGAGAAAAAGACTGATGCCTCCCTACAACCTCCTTTCAGGTAGCTGTAGAGAGCTACCTTCTCTCACCCTCCTTTTCTCCAGGTTAAACAACCCCAGTTCCCTCAGCAGCTCCTCACAAGACTTGTTCTCCAGTCCCTTCACCAGCTTCACTGCTCTCCTCTGGGAACGCTCCAGCACTGCAATGTCCTTCTTGTGGTGAGGGGCCCAAAACTGAACCCCGTATCCATGGTGTGGCATCTTCAGTGCTGAGTACAAGGGGACAGTCACTGCCCTAGTACTGCTGGCCACGCTATTTCCGATAGAAGCCAGGAATGCTGCTGCCCTTCCTGGGCACAGTATTACATCTACAATACTCACAGAACCCCAAACTTCAAGAACATTGCCTCAAGTTACTACAGTACAAATAAAGGATAAATCACACAGCTCTCTGAAGGAAAAGCTTCAGCTTTCAGCAGCAAACACACTGTATCTTATGACACAGCAAGGGAGCTCTGCACAGCATGTACACCTACATACACAGAATCATTCCACAGGGGAAAAGTCCCACTGTGTTCTGTGCTCCAGCTGTACTGGGCTTATAGCTCAAGCTTCAGCACTCACTGGTACAAGCTGTCCTGACTGCTCACAAAACTTTGAAATCAGATTATCTATTCATACATCAAGCTTGGAAGCAAGTAGAAAACAACCAAGATGATGGAAGAAAGACAAGTAATTAACTAACAAACCCTGACACCAAACAGAACTAAAACTGGGGGGGAAAGCACAAAATGTGAAAAATTATGACAACTGTGGAGTGTAATTACCTGATTAGACCTAGATTTTATCATGCTGATAGAGATGATAAAGGAATTGTCCCCTGTCCCATCCTCTGGCTCCAGACAAATTACTAAAAAAAAAAAACCACACACAAAAAAACCAAACCCAAACTCCAAACACCACACAAAACAAAACAAAACCAGAAAAATGTTCCCAGCTGCCATGTGGTTCAACTCACTTGATGTGTTTAGAGTAGAAATCAAGAAGAAGTAAGTTTGTTTGGCAGACATTATGGTGAAAAGGGCTCTTTTGTAAACTGTCTTAAAATAATACTCAGATTTAAACAGTTATCTGTCACTCCCACTAAAGGGGTGGTGCTTAAATACTCTCCAGTCTCTGGTTTAAGGCAAAACACCAGACTTCCAGTCTAAGTGACCAAGCCTGTGTCCTTTGTGACAGAAATGTAGGTGACAACACTGCTACATGGAAACTGCTGATCTCTGCAAAGACAAAACTCCTAGGCTGTTAAGGAAAAACGTGCACTTTGGTCTAGTTTGTTTGGGTTCTTTCCCTCCCCAAGCCTTTTTTCAATATATCACAGTCTTAAAAAAAAACAAACCACACACACACAAAAAAAACCCACCCCACAACATTTTTCTTTTGAAAGCAAAGTCACTTTTGAGTCATGGCTTCTCAAGTGTTTAGAGGAAAAAGGATTAAGAGGGTAAATTGACCATATACCATGAACTTACAACCCATAAATCCCAGAGGGACCACGGGGCTCTCTGTGCTAAGGAGAGGCACAGCAGAAACCCCAAGGTCAGGAAAGCCACACTTAAGACAATCTGAGGGATGTGAACCACTACAGCTACACTGGGTCACTAGGGTCATTACATGATTCTGTAACAGTTTGCAGCCTACTACAGGGCTCTATTTTTAGTAGTTTCAAGGAGAAAAAATAACTAGGTGGAGGAATATAGTTTAATAACTAGGTGGAGGAATATAGTTTAAAATAAAATAGGAATTAACCCGGAGTGGAAAAGAAACCCATCTCTCCTCTTTTAAACCTTTCTGGTTAGCACAAGTGACAAGAACGGCCATAGAGTCAGAGCAGGATATGTAGTCCTGAAAGCACCAAGCAGTATATATGGAAGACTGGTTAATGTTGCTACAGAGTTACTTAAAAACATTTAAAAGAACCTGATCCTGATGATGAAGGGGATCCTGATTTTTATTTTAAATCTTCTCTCTTCTCTTTCCTTTAAGTAAAAAAAAGAAACAACAAACCTTTCTCTCTCCCAGTGTAATACCCCTTCATTTCTAATAATTTTTAGCTTTCATTGATTTCAGCTGCAAAACATAAAAGTTCCTTATCAAAACACACAAATTAACTATGAGATAAGAGTAAATTGAGCAGCAAGGAACACTAAAATTCACCTAGGTAGTAAAATTAACACCACAATTCAACAGATATGGGAATGGCAGAGTGACTGGACAATGTAAGATACATACATCCCTAAATCAGACCTTTCAATCTGGCTCCTTCAGGAGACTGTTCCTTCCCACTCTTTAGGGAAAAGCTACAATTCAGGCTAACGTGAAAGAAGCACGAACTTTCCATATATTCAAGGTCATAATCTGAAAGCAAGAGAGCAGAAGACAGACTGAGTGCCAGTGCAGTGATTACTCAGCTAAGCCAAGTCACAGGACAGCACGGGTTGTAGCTACTATGCAATACTTCCCCCACATCTTTAAGTACCTAACACAGTATTAAAAAGATGCAATATCAAAAGGTACACATTTCTAGTCCTAGAGAACTGAAATAATGGTATTCTTTTCCTCTCTTCCTTCAGCAAGATAAACCCCAAAAGCAAGCAATGCTAGAACTACTTGAACAAGTTCTGTAGCTAGAAAACAGCAACCAGGCATAAAAGAATTCCCTCTGATTTTGGTCTCCTGTCTCACCACAGCCATGCCCAACCTTGCTCAGCAGACAACAGCTATCAAAGTGACCATCTGGGATGCAGGAAACAAAACTGGGATTTAATGCCACCCCACCTTTCCAAGTGTCACTAATGTAAATGCCTTTGTTGTAAATGTACATACAGCCACACAGACAGTCACTCTGGATGGACATCCTGCTATGCTTTATTCCTTACAAAAAACATCCAAAATTAAAGAATAAAAAAATCAAAATCCACCAGGAGACTGCAAACATTTTACAGCTGGTCTCTTTACCACAAGATAACCATCTATTAGTACACTTGAAAAGTCTTTTCTTTCCAGAATGAATGCAGTGTCCTTCACCCAGCCGTGACTCCTGGCCTCCGCTCTTCAACTGACAAAGCCTGTTCCCAAAGTTCTGCTGCTATTTCTCACAGGCTGTTTCAGATGGCAAACTGGAAGAAACTGTGAGGAACACTTTTTAGCTTTAGGAACAGTTTACTTTGTGTGTCTGGAGCACCAGCCTTATGAGAAAGCATACAAGCACTCAGAACAATGGCTTTACCTCACTGCTCCAGAGCAGTGACAGGGATGCTCTGCTCTGTGGAGTTCAGCCCTTCCACAAGGCCAATCAAGTACCTTTCATTTGCTCAACACTCATGTCTGATAATTCACAGCTCGTTTTCCATGAAAAGAGATACAGCCCAAAACAAGAGAGTCTGGACTCCCAGTTTCCTCTCTCTTTGTGCTTCACTGCTGCTTTGTGGTTGTGGGAGTCTGCTATCAATAAAGTGTCCATAAAAAAAAACAAACATAAGTGCCAATAAAAAGCCTGTACAACAAAGGAGATGGCCTTATTTTATCTACAACATATGGAAATAAGGCAGCAAAATACTGGAAGTCCTAAAGGGTTCTGTAAAAGTGTTTGCTAACAGCTGGAAAATATATTTGTTGATGTCTTTAAGAAGCAGGAGCTCCTGACCAAGTCCTAACAATGTAGATCAGAACAGTTTCTGAGAGATTGCAGTTCATGAGCTGCTGGCAGACTGGAAAGACAGAAGTGGTCCACAGCTGCTCCGCAGTGAACAGCCTACTGTATTGTACTAGCAACCATCCAATTAAGTGCTCACATCATCGAGTGCAACATGCTTTTGTTCAGATGAATGAGAGATGCATTCAAAAGCCAAGCACACTTCGCTCCCATCAAGAAATAGTTTGAAATAAAAAATTAAGACAAGGTGACAATTCATAGCTTCTCCCTTTTTCTTCTGTTCCTCACAAACAAAACTTCTTTACGAACAGCACAGAAAGCTGCAACATATGTGAAAGATCCCACGTGTGGCTAACACATTTGCTAAGTGTTAGCACCTTCCTCCACCAGTTTATCAGACAAGAGCAGACCAGCAGCTCTGAAGAGCAGCATGCAAGAGTCCAGTCAGCTCCACTGCTTCCACATTATGAAGCAACATGAAACACATCTCCTCTCACAGTAACAATTTCCACTTCACATCTAAACTCTGATGACCTGTACTTTTATTAACTGCTGTCTTGTTGATCCTGGAGCATTTAACACATTCAAAAGCCAGAACAAAGTTCAAGCCAGGATGATAACCCCTGCACATGTGACTGCTGACTATGTAAGCTGGGAAAGGCCTACATGCAGAAAGAAAACCTCTCTGCCCCCATTCACCAACTATTTCCAGAAGCTCAGGAAAAACATGACCACGCATTTAGTGGAAACAAAAACAAAAGCCATTTGAAACACAGAACTCACTTCTTACAGGGTGTAACTGAAGCAACACGAAGCAAGTCTAACCTGCTGTTCCTTAAGATAATTCATGAACCAAGACATCCACAAAGGCTGACTCCAATGACTCAATTCATAGCGGCTCAGCAGCCAGGAAATGCCACACAGGTCGGTGTCCTGCGCCTTCACCGGCCACAGCCTCGCCGCAGCACTGGGCTGCACCTTCTCCCGAGTCACAGAGTGCCTCCACAGTGCACATCAGAGTCCCTCAGCACACTCGCAGCTGCACCTGCCTGCCTGGCTTCATATGTGTGTGTCAAGGTTTGAGAGCTCAAGCTCAAAACGGCCATAGTTAGGCAAGAACTTTGAAGAAGCCAGGAGCAACAATTTCACACTAGTGAAATGCCCTGAGAAAAACAAATAAATAAAATGCAACAATGTATGCCCACTAGTACTCAAATACCTTGCCAGCATAAACGGTGTTTAAAAGTAGAAATAAACATATTGCATTAGGAATAAATATATTGAATTAGGAAAGCTGGCTTTGTGCACAAAGGAAAATGGGACTCGGGAGAGTGTTTTACATTCCAGCCCATGTATAGACTTTGACAAAGTCACTGACTCACACTGTGCCCCACGGGAAGGTACCTCAGCCTCCAGGCTATCAGCCAGCTGAAGCTGTTACTGAGCAACATGCTCAGGTTGCCAAGTCTTACTCTTACCTCTTCTGCTGCAGGTACACTGGTAATGAAACAGCATACACCAGGCTGTACCTGGGAAACTTAAATACCTGGTTTCTGGAAAAACAGCAGGTAGAGCTCACACTGTTTAAATGTCAACCAAGGCATCAGTTATTTTTCAGGGAAAAAAAAAAAGATTAAAAACCCCACAATTAAAACCTTTGGAAAAGATATCTGTATTACAAAAAAACCAGCACTTTCAGGACTGAAAGGATCAATCTTTTCAAACAAATCAGTTTACAGGCACTGGCATAATCCCAGTGTGACCTGGAGGCAGAACTATAACACATACAAGAAGTGGCCACTGTAAATCTTAACCTTGATGACTCAACATGCCAAGGTTAAAGCAGCAGTAGCTTCAACTACACATAAAGACAATGTTATCCTCAGCACTACTCTGCTTCTCCTTCACTTGCAATGACACACGAGCCAAAGTTACAAAATAACCACATATTAAGGCTAGTGTCTTCACATATAATTTTGTTTCATTTCACAGCTGTATTTCACAACATTGCCCAAAAATTTTGTTTCAAAAGTTCTTTTAATACCACAACAGAACAAAAGTGGATGATGCTGTAACTCTCCATTGACTTCTACATAACATTAGAGAAATGCACTAAGCTGTAAATTACAGTGGAGGTGTGAATTACCCAGTGAGAATTACATGGTAACTGCTAACAGTTCGGGGTTTAGAGCCCAGATCACCAGATTCATATCTGACCTAGATCACAAGCAGCTAAGCAGATGTTTAATCCTCCAGCTGCCAAATTCTTCATCATGCTATGAAGGCATGCTCGTCGAGTCACATCCATGCTGTGCAGACATGTGAGATCAGGGAGTCAGGATCTACCAAAAACTTTTGAAAATTAGCATTTGTTGATGCTCGTATAAATAACAATATTTTTATAGCACTAATTCTTTCACTAATCATTTTTTTCACTTCTGTACCTATTATTTACACAGCAGTAAGACACTCCCTAGAACAAGTTTGATTTATACATGGTTTAAAATAACAGTCTAGCATCCCAGAAAATCAGAGAGAAAAAAACAACAAAAGGAAAAACCAAAAGAGTCAGCAATGCACTAGGGGGAAATAAAAACAATCACAGAACCAATTCCAGTGATGGAACTTAAATAATATGCTGTGATACAGCCCAACAGACCAAACAAGAGCAAGATGATTGTTCCAGTTTCTCCTGTTTATCTGAAACAGCAATGGGGTTGGTGCCTGAATAAACAGAATTCACCCTGTTTCAGTGAAGAACCTCCCGCCGGCTGGACCAAAGGACCCTCAGGCTCTCACAGTGCAATCCAGCAGCCAGATTGGTGTGGTAAAGAACAGGGTGTGAGAGCAGCAGGTCGTCAGCTGGAAGCTGCTTTGGGCAGCTGCAGACCTAGCTTTTCTTTGGCATTCTTTGTGCTCTCAGAGGGGTTTCAATCACCAACATTCAAGTTCTCTTTGCATCTGATGCCTGAGTTTGAGAAAACTGGAAATACCAAAGAAAAAAGAAACTGCATATAATACAAGTCACAAGCTTTTTCTTATTTGTGTTTTCTATATTTGAAGTTTCATTCGACTGCAGGAATTTCATAATCTATTCTGTGGCTCCAAGAAAAACCTTAATAGGCAAAGTTGTTTTGCTTAACTTGTGCAACTCCTGCTACCTGAAGGAATTTCTAACTCAGAAATATGCCAGACTGTTCCAATCCCTTCTTTCCTTGAATTGTCAACTTTTCTTTTGAGATAGAAAAAGACAACAGGACCAGCCACATTAAAAAGTAGAGGAAAGAATCTTGAAGACACACGAATGGCCACATTCGTTGGAAAGCAACCCCAGCTGCTTCTGACTACATCCATGTAGCCTTTTTACCACAGTAATACACAAAGACTTTTCCTCTCATGGTGGGAAATTAAAATTAAGAAAGTCTTAAATCTACAAAGCAACAAAGCACACCCATGCAAAGCTCTTTTAAAGGAAAGGAGAAAAGACTGTAACCCAGATTGCATCCTATACTCACCTACCCAGTGTCTCTCTTAGGAATTTGCTTACAATATGAATCATTTCCATCTCAAGTGCTTTCAAGCAGTTCTCTTTCATTTGTTAGCAATTTAAAGATATTTTCATCTCTTAATATGAAAAAGAAATGAGGTACAAAACACAGGAAAGCAATAACAGAAAATAATTCTTTGTGCTTTCTCTTAAACTCAAAGGCCAACACTTGCACATGGAGTATCTCTTGGGCATAAACAATGCCAATAAAAATCTCAGGTTAGTAGAAGATTCTTTTATCTAATGCAACAGTTAAATGATTGTGGTCACATTATCTGCAGTTTCAGCTAGGAAGCACAGGGACATTTCTGCACACATTTTAATTGCTTTCCTTTTCTAAATTGTGACACTGTATAAAGCAACAGTAGAATCTAATATGCTACAGTCCAGTGTGACTTCAACCAACATTATAATCTATTAAAGAAGAATAAAAGGGAAACACTGGAGGTCAACAGTAAAAAACCAAGATATCATTGCTGGGCCTGAATTCCTTCAGCAGTAGGAAGGACTGACAACACAGGCAGCTTCTGTGACTATCAGATACTCCAAATGAACCTGTCTGAAGTATCTGACAACTAGAATCTTTTATTTCAGCACAGGATGGCCAAAGCACCTATAAATTTTTTTCCAGATACTCTTCATGCAACGCTCCCTTCCCAAAAAATAACACAGGCAACTCAAAGCAAACACATTCGCTGCTGACAAGCCATGATTTGGCCACATGACCACCCTGCCTGTATTCCAGGTATTAGCAGTGTCAGACCTCATTATCAGAGACAGCCTGACGAGGGCTTTCATATTGTTCAAAAAAAGGTGCACTTGACAAAGCCCTGCTGGAGGCCACAGCATACAGCAAATCTCATGCAGCTCAGTCGAGGTTTGGGGTTTTGCTGACAGTTTTGCTCCATAAATTACTCCACATAAATAACTGCTGGCTCACAAGCCTCTAAGAGCACCCTCACGAACTCAGTGGCTCATGATGTGTAAGAAATACTGCCCGTCATGTTTGGAACTGAATGTATGAGGTTTTCCTTCTACGTTATGGCTGTTACAGAGCTGATACTGGGTTTAGCTGTATCAATTGCTCCGTTAGTTTGAGAGGGCTTCAGGCTGTTCTGCCCTCGGCTTGAAACTCTGCAGTTAGGTAAGAACCCTGGCTGGGAAAGGGCAACGTATCAAAGGAGGTCTAGGGACCGAATTACAAGTTTTGCTGGCTAGTAAATTTTCCTTCCCTTCATTTCCTGTCATGGATGAGGACACAGATACCAGGATGCAATACACAAGCACGTACACAAATACCAGTGGCAGCTCCTAGGATCACAACATGAACATTACTCACTACCCTGGTTTTCAGGCAGAAATACTTATGCCAAGTGACTAAATGTTCAGGCTGCGTATCAAGGGTGTCTAACTTAAGAGTATAAGCAAAATTGTTCAGGAGGAGCTTCCTGGCACATCTGATTAGGCAGGAGTCCGGTAGAGTGGATAAATGCAGCAGCCTCATAAATGCAAGACAGGAAAGCACAATTCCACTTTCCCCAGAGACCTTACAATGAAAGTTCTGCTTTAATTTATATTTCAACTCCTTTGTTTCAGTGCACGGAAAGGAGAGATTATACAAATAACCACAGACAAAAGTCCTGAAAGACAAGGTGGGGATGGGAAAGAGGTCAAGGAGGAGTACCACCAATGCCTGCCACTTTGCACCTAAACCTACAGGACAAAGTCTCTCATGGACATGCTCTGGCCCTCACAAAGCCACACTGACTAGGGGCTTTGCACCAGCAGCAAGAGATAACACCTAACCCCAGCACAGGGCTGCAAAGCATCAGCAGGTTTTCCTCTAAAAGCTTCAGCAGGGGTGGGGTTTTTTCTACCTTCTACCATCACAGTTTTGCACCTAGAGCGTGCAAGACTCAGAATACAAATGCGTGGCTAGGTGAATGTGGGCCCTTGGTACATCTCAAATACTTGTTTCTTTTTTTCTTTACTTACTGGAAGTGCAACTTGTACTAATGTATGCTACTGACCAGAAGAATGCTCACAAAAGTACAGTGTAACTGGGGAGGGGGTGTGCTAAGAGAAGAGATGGACTGGGGGTCTAAAAGAGACAGAAGTTAGTTTGAGGGGAAAGAAACCTCTGAAGAAAAATAGAAAGGTCAGATAAACTCCTTTGTGAAGAACTCCCTGCTCCTGTGGCAAAAAAAAACACTGCACATCATCACAGCTTTTCTCCAGCACAGCCCACTCTTTCAAAACAAGTGCTCTGACCTCGTATTTAGAGTACAGAGTTAGCGATAACAGAAACCAATTAAAAACAAGCATCACAAACTGGTCCCTCCTATTTCTACATCACAGCAATTCATACCAAAACAAGGTAAAATGTAACGAGAACCAGCTTGGGAGCCCTGGACAAAGGTAGCCAGGTAAGTTTTAACAGTGTTCACAATTGTGTAGATTAGATAGAACTGAGAGCAGAAAATAGGTGGAGTTTTACTAATTAGAGCCTGGTAAGTTTTCCTCACAGAAATGAATTTCTCTCAGTTAAAGATACATAAAATCATTATCTACTCCTCCTGTATTTAAAATTTTAAACAAAATGCCATGAAGACAGATGAAACAAACTGTTCACACACAGGTAGCTATACAGATACAAAAGGAAAGGAAAAGCACGGAGGTTTCCTTTCTCATAGAAGGTTAGTGGGAGGGAGCAGAATCCTCCCCAGCTCTCTCAATTCAGAGATCAAATCCTGGTGCTGGAATCTGCAAAAGGGAGCCTCTGCATGACCAGTCCTCTTGTGTTCTTGGTCTGATGTTGAGTCACAGCAAAACAATCCTCATCTCCTTATCAGTAACAGAGACTGAAAAAGTGCTTTATAAAGCAAGTGCCATTACTTAATACCAAACTACATTAAAAACTGAAAACTTTGTGACTATTAGCAGCTTACGATTAAGCTGGCTTGCTGATTGTTGCCCATGAAAAAACCTGACTTGCATCTCATTCTCCTGTTATCATCTTCCTTCCCATTGGTGTAAACAACAGCCACACTGATTTTACATGCAGTTTACAATCTCCACTCCTGGTTTCCAAAATTCACACTGCTCTAACACAAGACATTTGTCCACAATTAATCGATGCGAAACACTGGAACTAAGCAAGTAAGATTGAGATTTCAGTTCAGTGGGAGACACCTGTTTTGTGTTAGAGTAAGACTTGGGACAGGATCCACTTACAGGGTTTGCAGACAACTTTTATTTGTTATTAGTTACCACTGTCAAGACACAGAAAGAGAAGGATCCAAAAATTCAGTCAATTACTTTGAGGGCTGGGTAGTAGCCAGCAGGAATACTCATTGCTAGGTTCAGCAAGGGTTTGCCAAATGATGAGAGATATTAGTTAGCATCAGCAGGGAAAATTTCCTTTCTTGGCTTCTATCTGCCACAGGCTGCAGCCACCAAATTAGGACTAAGAAAAGGTCCAGAAGAAAGACTTTAGGGCTAAATTTAGGACTGGTCTCAATAGTAACAGTCTGTTAGGACAGAGAATAAGTTGGTAGGGTCACTGAGACAGGAAAAGGAGAAAAAAAAAGAGCCAAAAGTGGCAATGAGCATGGAAGGATGCAGCTGGTCATGCCTGCATCTGAGGCAGACTGAAGCACACAGGAGTGGGGCAGCAGGACCAGTGCCGGCAGCAGCGTGAGCACATGCATGAGGTGGGACAGCCACCTGCACCTTCAGCTGGAAGGACCCACAGGCACAAGGTGAGGTTTGGAGACACCAGAGCCACTGTACTACAGCTAGTAGAGCATCTTTAGGTTATTGCCTGACTAGACGTAGTTGTGGGATTGACTGCTGGATTTGGGGCACACTTCCAGCCAGCAGAAGCCCACACATGCCCAGCTCTAACAGGGAACAGAGGTAAAGCACAGTCCCAGGTCCTTCAAATCAAACAGATGCAGTCAGTGCTTGCTTTGCTGGAACATTTAACATGACTGTGTGCTAAAACCAAGCACTGAAAATCCAACACATCTCCCTGTCTGCAAGCACCCAAACCAAAACAGTTCTGATCCTGTTTAGGGAATTGAAGGAGTAGTCTGACACTGTCATACAATTCCCAATACAATCCTAACGTCTGCAGGCTGTCTTACAAACCAGAATATTCTAATGCACAGGTAATAAGGTTAAATGTCAGAGCTTCCTAATTACTAACTCCATCTCAAATAGAGATGATGTGCAATCTTATCTAATCACTTGGTCTCTCACTTCACCAATCTGTAAACAAAACAGCAGCCCAACCTACTTTGCAGGATGTTGAAAGGTGAGCATCTAAAATGCTTCACACATTTTGGACATTTGTTTTTTAAGTGCTACATACATTAAAATGCTTATTTTTAAGGATACTCTATATTTATGCACTCTTTAGTGTACATACTTTAACTGACAGAAAAAACAAAAACACACAGAACACCAGAAACCATTACTAAGAATTTAAAATGGGTTGTGACTTGGCTGATCATAAGCAAACTCACCTTTACTCCTCCTGATGGCATTTCCTGCACATAGCTGCTGCTACTACAGGGTTTTGTAGTTGTAACATTAAATAATTAACTACATGTTATCAGGAGCTTCTGCCACAACAAGCTGTTCACTGCGTGATTATAGGGCAAAGCAGGAATCCAGGTAGAAGGGAAATTCCTTGATTACTGCATATCACTATCAGTATGCAGAAGGATTAGTCACTGCCAGATAGACACGCTCCATTTTACTTCAACACTGAGTGACAGCTCTCAATTCTATCCATCACATTCATTACCCACTTACAGTGGGAACTACGTATCTTACTCGAATCAAAAGCACTCCAAAAAACATTAGATCAACTCAGAGACAAATATCATTGTAACTTAAGAAAGCAAACAAAAATTCAACTGTGTACTTCCACCAATGAATTCTCAAGCTCCCTATATTGCACATGCCACCAAAACACTCCTGTGGGCTTTGATATGGAAAATATCAAAAGTCCATAAAGCATGAAAAGACAAATTTGTGAAGTGACTGCCAGAAACCAGACTCAATAGGTTTAAACAAAAAAAACAACAACAAAACACAAAAACAAACCACAAACACCAAAGCAGGGCAGAAGAAACCACCACATCCCTCCTCGGAAGAGAGCTGACATGGTTTCTTTCACCAACATTACTAATTATTACATTCTCTATTTTTCAGAGCTACAGAAGTCCTGGGTTCCCCTCAGCCACTGTTTTCCTTCAGGTAAAAATTCAACTGACCTTGGTAGCACTGGAGGTTTTGTAAAGGAGGGGTGCAGTAAAGGAGACATGTTAGTTTGAGGAAACACACACAAAACAAACCAACCAACCAAAAAAAAACCAAACACCCAAAACAAACAAACAAACAAACAAAAAAATACACAAGGAAAAAAACTCAGGTAAATCTTTCCTATTGGTCTTGTTATGAACTTGCCAGAAGAGAATCCTCTCCTAACATTAGTGACTTGTGGCAATGCCATCACCAGACTGCATTCCTTCTGTTCTTGCTCTTTGAGTAAATTACTCCCACTCAGAGAATTACTACTGAGTAGGAAAGAGCAATGGCTGATGCGTGGAAGCAAAGGAAAAAATATTTTTTTTAAATCTAAACCATACCTTTTCCAGAGCCTAGCAAGGAACATACTTCAGGAGGACAGGATTCAGCCTTTATCTGTCCTAGTGGCTCTATCCCAAGCTCTCTCTGGAACCCTGAGCATGCCTCTGTGCTAGCATGTGCTAAAACACACGATACTGGCCCTTTCCTGCTCTTCCTGCCTCCATGTAACTAGAACATTCACACAAGTTTGCTCTATATATTTTAACTAGAACAGGCATCTAAAAACATCCAGTGAGATGGAGAAGGCAGCAACCTTGCTGGCAGACTATGGCAAGAATCATCTTTTTAGATACAGAAATCATGCTACTAAGACTTCTCAGAAAGGAGAAGGAGAAAGGAGAGAAAGAAGCACAGACCACTCAGCTAATGTCAACTATTCTCCAAGCAAAATTCCCTCCTGGCATCCCCCAGTGCCTCTGCTTGTCACTCTGGGAATGCTGCTCCAACCCACCCATCCAGGCACTCAGAACGAAACTCGGCAGCTGCTCCTATCTCTTTCAGCTACCACACTAATAATAGTGTCCCGGAAACAATGTTCCAATAAGGCCACTCAATAATGTCCCCAGGAAATGCGAGATCAGCTCCCAACCACTGTTAAACTATAGGAATTTTCCATATTTAAAAGACAAACTGAAGGAGAGGGCCTCGGGGGAGGGGGGGAATATTCTCTGATGAAGAACAGCATCCTTACTCAAAAGATAACTCTCTCTGCACTTAAAGACCAATTCTCCTCACAAGGATTTACTTCTAAATCTGAGGCAACAAACACAGCCAATCCCTTCTGTCTGCTCACAAGCCTTCAAGATTCTACAAGGAAGCAAACCACAGCTATTACAACAAGGAGATGGTTTTGGGCCATCAGAGGTTTTTGTTTCAGCTCGTTTGTTGCTGTTACGTGTCATTTACAACCACTGTCAAGTGAATTCAGAGAAACTTTCCTCTGTAGCAGAGAGAAGTGTGATGGCAGAGCTGCTAATTACTAATGTGGTCCAGTTGCTTGCTCCATCCAAAACAAGTCTGCTCTTTTTCTTCACCGATATCTTAATTTTGTTTTTAAATGCATTGATATTTATAATGCCAAACTAATTTTCAAGTAGGTAAAGACTTTTTTTTTGTAAACACCTTAAAGAACTACCAACAAAAAGTACAACAAGGAGAAAACCTTCTCAATGAAGCAAGCTTTGCAATAACTTTACAAATCTGAAGTGGATTTCAGTATGTCCACAAAGCATTATAACAAGGCTGGCAAAGTTCTTCCTTGCATAGGGATACTTTCTATTAAAGAAGTGTATGATGATATGCTATAAACCTTAGAAAACTCAACCCCCTGACTTAAATTTCCACTTGAATAATCTGCATTGCAAGGGCAGAACAGCTGCTTTCTGAGTTCATGGTGCCATGCCCTCCACACTGAGACATCTAAAACATGACTGGAGAAGACAGCACATTCTCTGCTCAGATTCTGTAGTAAGCTAATTTACTGGAGGAGGATAAATTAAAAAAAAAAGTTTCTAACTACTGCTCAATTGAAATAATGAGTACAGAAAAAGAGCAGCGAGTGCAGTTTCACATCCCACAGAAGGGACTGACACACAACACTTCTTGATGACATTTCAATATTTGTGAAATAAACAGATAAACGTTCCCAAGCTTGAGGCAATAACTTGAATAGGGATGGAAAGAAAGGTATAAAAAGGTAAAGGATTGGCCCAAAGCTGCTCCCAAAGTCATTTCTCTAAACAGAGCTCTCTTTTGTTCATACCATTACAATACCCATGAATATGAAAAGGCAAAATATTTTTGGCTTTAAGGGAAGAAGTTTGGGGTGAAGGGATGAAAACATGTCATCATTCCCTTAATTTAATTTCAGACCCTAAGCCACCAACAAGGAACTATGCAGATAAAAAGCTCTATCATCACCTGTTCTTTTTTTTCCATGTCCTATTACAGAAGACTCAAATTAGTTGGAAAAGGATTAAGTAGTGATCCACAGAGGCAGGATGTGGAAGGGAAAAACACTATTTTGCTTGCCTCCAGATAAAAACCTAGCTGTATAAAAGGTGAAAAATTCACTCTTCTAATTCATTAACCTTACAGACATGAACCATGTCCACTACAGAAAGCCCCTTAGGGCTGACAGCAACTTACAGCAGTGATTTAAAACATCCCCCTATATACAATACACATCATATTGCAACAAAACATAAGGTATTTGTGTAACTAAAAAAGAGAAATACATACCTGAGACACATGCCACTTACACACATGTCAAAGTGGTTAATGGAGGCAGGAAGGGAACCCATTTTTCCCAATAAGTGAACACAAAGATCATTTCTATTAAGTCTCAGAAGGCCCATTTTCAAAGTATTAATTATATATACATAAAGGCAGAAGCTTGAAGGACTTCTGCTTCTTAAAAACATACATTTAATCTCATTTTCTGATAGTCCACCATCACAAGTACTAGTCCAGATACAAACACAGCTCTTCTCACAGGTCTCCCAAGCTGCTAGTCATTAGATCTCAACCATCCTAAGAGCATTCCCAGCCCTCAGTTCCCCCAGAGCAGTTCACATTATTTGAACACTACCTAGAGCTAATGGCCACCAGTTCTCAGGTGCTAGAGCTCTGCAACAGATGGATGAATCTTTCCAAGACAGAGAACACATCTCAACTCTTCTTAAAACATACTACCCTGTCTTACCTAAGCTCAAATCTCCTCCTGTGTTGCACTAGGCCCTCAGCAAAGTTCATCTGCACAGAGCACCAAGTCCCTCCAGGGGAGATCCAAGGGTGCAGCACAGACCTTTCCTTAGCTCACCGTGCTAATTACACAACAGCTTCAGCTGCATGCCTGGAGCTCAGAGCCAATCCTCCCTAACAGACTGCAGGACAAGGAGAGAAACAGGTGCCAACAATACATTTTCATCTTTATTAGCTCATTGCCCACCCTGCAAGCAAGGCAGCCTCACCCCTCAGGTGCAACAAGCTCCTGGTAGACACACAGATGCATTTTGTGGAAAAATTCTTTGAAAAATATAATTAAAAAAATAATCCGTGGGACAGAGAAGTGTTTGCAGATTCTTTTTAGCATTAGAGTCTCTTATTTCTGGAAGCAAAAGAAATAAGAAAGGATGTAACACTTCCAGGTAGTTTTATTTCTTTTATGACAAATCTGCTGGAACAGGGGAACAGCTGGGCAAGAGGCACAACAGAAATCTGAACCTGGGGGGTTCAAAAGGACTGAAAGCATAAAAGAAAATGAGGCACAATAAAAGTACAGCAATATCACTGCAGAGCAAGGGTGTTTAAGAGCAAACTAGAAGAAACTCAAACATTGTTCTGAAAAACTTGCAGGCTGAAGAGTTGAACAGACAAAAGCTTAGGAGAAACAGTCCTTTGGCTTGTACCTGAGCTCATACAAAATGGTATTTTAACAGGAAAAAAAGGTATTGACAGTGTAAATTATACTGGTTTGTTCTCAGAGCAATGATGTGATTCAAAGGCTGGAACTATGCAGTGTTCACAGGCTGTTAATCCCCACAAACTGCAAACTCGGCCTCATGACAGATTTCTAAGAACAGTGACTATCCACACTGCCAAAATGATAGTTTGGCAAGATTTTCTTGGGACCTGGGTGACCTGGCAGCACACTCCCTCCACCTGCTTGCAAAATGGTGGGGTTTGGGTTTCTTAAGCATTTGCTAAGCAATTATTCTTCATTTAAGTCTGCTACACATTTCCTTCTTTGTTTTTTGTACCATCACACATTCAAATATTATCAAGATTTTTCAAAATACACAATTCTTTCTAATGACTGATAAAAATCACTAATTCACACAAACAAAAATAAGGTTCTCTCCCTCTGCTTGGGAAGAGAGCCCAACTTTTGAGATTGGCTACATTACAGCCTATCAGGAAAAAAGAATAGAAAAACATAAAGGCAACACAAGCTTCAGCACAAATTCATTCATCACTTCTAAGCCCTCATGCATCAGTCTAATGGAGAAAATGGACAAATATCAAAGCTAAAAAACACTCACCAGCAACTGAGTGGCTGAGAACCTACTCCTGAACACCACACACGCTGGAAGATCCTCCAAGGCCCAGGTCTGATACTCAGTCCTGCTGAGTTTTATCCTGGATACTCAATCTTCCTTGGCAAATTAAACAAAGGGGGTTTTTTCCCTTCTTCAAGGACATGCAGTCCCAACCAGAGAGGTGTGTATACAAAAGCTGAAGAGAACTAAGAGAAGCTGTAACAACCAGATCTGTTGAGAGGCAAAGCCTTCCCCCTGACCTACCTGGTGAGTTGATAACTCCCACCTGCCTGCTCCTCTCATCTAAAGAGATAACAACAGGACATTTACTCAAAGGTGTGAGCACTAGTTAAACCACAACCTATTTAATAACACTGTGATTTTCCATCTCTGTGGATTATTTTTCTCCTCTCACTGCTCCTTACTCACAGAGGACAACCCCAGCATGAATGATTTATAGGAACTTCTGCTTTGGCCTTGGCCTGCAAAGGTGACATTGCTTCTGAGGACCTGGATGTTTCTTCTCTATTTTTATCCTGAATGATGAGCAAACACACAGGAGGGGAAAAAATAACAAGAAGAAACACAAACGGAGCAGAAGGAGTAAAAGTCATTCACAAAGAACAGAGTGGCTGCAAGAAGCAATGTCCACGGGTGCAAGTGGTTATGGACAAGTGACACAACATTGAGGTTAGCTGCCCAAACTTGCCAAAAATGTTGGGTTAGAAGAATTTGAAAATAGCATAAGCTTCCCTTTCCAGTATCTTCTTTCCCAGTGAGACAGGTAAACATGCACTTTGACTAGCAGACATACATCTATGAGAGATGTATAACATAGGGCATTTTAATTGCAGCCACTGTAGTTGCCCTCTCTTCTATCCAAATGACACCCAGAGGGCACAATCTCCCCAGGAGCTGCTGGGATGGAGCACACGTGCTTAACCTCAACTCATTGTGAAATGCAATGGCTTAGTTTAACCGTGGCAAAGAAGATGGGTTTGACTTAGCACCAGACAGATTTTGGGTGCTGATTAGCACTGACAATGGCAGCCTACAGTGGGTGGCAGCAAGCACCAACAGCAGAGAAGATGTTCAGTTCCCCAACAGTAGTTCCTTAAGCTATTCTGCCAATACACACCCAAGCTCATTTGATCACATATTTTACATTCACTAGATATTCCAGGAAAGCATTCAACACTCCGTGTCCTAATTTGCCAACTCAAAGACATGGTGACTTTTAAAAGACAATCAAAACCCTGAGCATGTTGTAACATCTCAAGAACAACTGTCATAGAACAGCAGCAAACCTGGTCTGGAAACTCAGAAAAGCAGCATTAAACTGAAAAGGAAACCCCATCAAACATAAGCAAGTCATAAAAATGATCACCAAAAGCCACAACCCACCCTATCAAAATAACAAGCAGATTGCCCAGATGCACATGCTGTGAACCACCTCCCTCCAGCAACCACACCTCTGGTTTTTAAGTTAGCACGTCAAGTGCTGCAGTGGTGACTGAAGTTGGTGGTGTAAAACACAAGCACCAAAGTCAGTGTAAACTATATGGATTATGTAATGGTAAAAACACAGCTGAGGAGGAGGTGAATCCTGGGATGCAGCCCTTCTGTGCTCTTCCACAACATCTTCCCAAGCACTCCCTGTCCAAAGTGCTGTCAGAGCACCTTGCTGCACATCGGGGAAAAATTCCATAGCACCCTGGAGTGGGTCATCCCCCCTTCCAGCCCCCTTAGAAAAAAACCTGTACCAATCAGAAAGAGATGTTCTGCCTCACTAAAGCCTACCAGGCTGATCTGAGACTGACTTGAGAAATGGCATGGGTGTAATAATCCCTGCCTGTTAAAAGGCAGACTTAGCATTTTTGAATGCATAATTTTAGGAAGAGAGGAGACCTGCTTCTGAGGTACTGAGCCTTAGCAGTGGCTCTATTTTTTCTTTATTTAATTGCAAGCAGATATTTGTACTTTACAGACTATAGGGCAAACCCATCCTTTTTTCCAACTTCTTAATTTGAATTCCAATTCCATAAAATTCAATATAACATTTCTAAAAGGCTTGCCATTAAAAAAAAAAAAAAAATCAGGAAAAAAGAACTTTCCAACAGGATCTACCAGAAAAGTTACACAACACTCTACTTATTTCTATTGGTTTTGTCCTGAAGACCAACAATGACACTAATCACTGACATCCTCATTAATGAACACTTCTACAGTTTATCCAAAGCTGGAAAATGACATATTTCCCTGAAAAGATTAAAAGACAGAATAGCTTCATTTCAACCACCACCTGTCACAATGCTTATCTCTGAGAAAATCCACATAAAATCCTGAAAATTCCCGTTATCTGAAATCACATCATCTAGTTCACAAGCACAATGGCTCTGCAGAAAAACATAAAGACCAGTGGAACATGTACAGGACAAAGAAGGTAATGGAGCTCGTTAGTAATCCAAGCTGAAAAGACGTGATTCAAGATGACAAACTGGCATCCTCCACAGAATGAGCTCGACACTTTTTATAGCTACTGACACAGTAATGAACGCTTTGCTCTGGGCGGAGCCAAACGCGATGTTCTTGCCGAGTATTTTCTTAAAAGAAAGCACTTCCCTGGTCCTTACACAGAAGCAACCTCATCTACAAGCAAAAGGAAAAGGTACCGTCTCAGTTAATTAGGACCTGGCGGTGGCAATTATCTTCAAGGGAAGGGAAAAGCGACTCCAGGTTAAAATAGGCTCTTCTTTGTTAGAGGAAAGGCAGTAGCAGATAGGTCCCAAAGCACCTGCTTGCCTTAGATTTCTAATGTTTCCACTACGGAGCTGACTTCCAATAAAAAGGTGTATTTTTAAAGGCATACACTGCTCAGTAGCCCTTGTGATACAGGATCTAGTGCTGCCCTAGCAGCAACTTTTATCTAATCGTGCCCTACCAAAAGTCCATCAAATGTAACCCTCCATGTTCACTGTTCACTGTTATCCCACCTAAAGCATGCCTCAGAACAAAAATAAAGCTCATTTTTGAGGTACTACTTGAAAACTAAAATGGTTTTCTAAATTGTCTAATGTGAAGATTCATCAATTCACAGCCCTCACTGAATTCCAGGTGATGCCATCCAATACAGAATCGGAAATAATCCCTGATAATGCAGGAAAAACTTTGCACACAAGTTCAACTGCAGCCCTCCCTCTTGCAAGCTCCCCTGCTCCCCCTCCTTGTTAAGTAAGAATGACATGAGTTTTTACTTGGTCTTTAGATTCTTCCTAAGTCATTGACTTTTTTTTTCTCTTTTCTAGAAGTTAATGAATGAGTCCTGTATGAACTGCTTTATTGGACCTCTTTGACATGTGCTGGAGTGTCAGTAGAACAACACTTCTGTCACAGAAAATTCCTACGACTTTGAGAGCTGGCACACATTGTACGTTCAGCTAAGTGGCTTTGTAAGTGCAGATTTTACTAAGGAAAGCTTTAAAAAATGGACAATTAGTGCTTAAGAAAAAAAAAGAATGAGGCTCAAGTGATCCGAGTGCCTTTTACACTGTGTTATTATGTAGATTACAACAGCCTTTACAGTTACATAATAATATCCCTACCAGCTCAGACCAAAAGCCTGCCTAGACCAGTAGCTTTAATGGTCAGCCACCACCACAGACTGAGAGAACTGGCCAAGGAAAAGAATTGAGACTTGGGCAACTCGGACAGAAGGCTCGGTCTTGGGTTTGGATTAGGTTTGTGTGAAGAGAAAGGCTCAGCCTATTCTGCTAGGTCAGAGATGGGATTTGGAATGGATTTACTCCCATTGCTGACAAGATTTCCTGTCTGCTTAATTTCTTGAGAGCAAACTTGTAAACCAGTGACTAATAACACCTCAGAGGAAAGGAAAGAGACTTTGCTATTTTTTTTTCCCCTCATGGGTGCAGAAATACTGCCTGGAGCAAATCACCATTCTTCAGTAGCAATTATCAGTAACTCTTTCTATTCCAAGAAACTCTTCCTACAGATAAAAGAAAGTTGGTTCTTGTTTTGTATTCTGTCTGGATGACTTCAAGGAACAACTCTTCTGTAACACAAATAAAACAAAACTGTCAATAAATGTCACCAGAAGCCTGAGCACATTTTGCTGCCTGCAGAGGCCAGCACTGGGTAGGAAGGATGTCCACCTTCCCCTCTGCGGCACCAGATACAATTGCCAATAGCTCACAACCCAGAACCTCAGGGTGCAGGAGGAATTATCCTGCTCTCAGCCAAAATAGGGACAGCAATGCAGTAAGGGACAGTCCTGTACCAGTGCAAACCACACAGTGGTGGCCACTGGGTAGCAAGTTTCTCAGGGTACAAGTGGAGGAAGGTGGCTGCTCTGCCTTCTGGCAAAGCAATGGTGTGGTGCCTACATGGCAGCAGATGGTCCTGACTTGATGAAAAGCTGTAGGATGCATTTTAGCTGCGAACGGGGCACCTTGCCCAAACTTCCCCACACTTTGTCTAGGCTTCCCTTAGATGGGCACTGCATATGGACCACCTTTGATAAGCCTCCTAGGGAGCTCAACTTCTCTGTTTTCCCAGCTTCTCCATTTTCTGTCTTCATCAGCCCATTATAAAGTTGCCACAGTTGACTCAAATAAAATTCTGCTCTGATCTGAGCCTAAATCTAGGAATGGGGAGGCTCTGCTTTCAGGCATGTGGAATAGCCCTCTGTGAGCATGCACTCACTCTGCAAACGCCCCTCCATGAGGTACCTAGGGAAAAATGCTCATGCTGACTCTGCCTACTCCACCCTGAGGTCCCTAAGTGGCAGCTCCTGCTCTACATTCACAGACAATTCTAGGATCCCCAAAAAAACATCTTAAAAAACCCCAAACAAATCTCACACTCATGTCAAGAGACCAAGAATTGGACCAACAAAGTGAGAAGAATTTGGAAGCAAATGCACAGTATTTATCCAGAAACCTTTAAATTCAGTTTCTCTCAAGAGAAGAGTAACTCAATCCAGAAGTTATTTATGATCCTCACTTGTTTAACAGAACTGGAATCCCCTGGGAAATACTGCATTTCTATTTTAAAAAGTGTATGTGTCCTGCTGGTATTTACTGATCACTAACAGTGGAAAAAAACTGTCTTTCTGTACTCCTTTTAAGCATTAAATCATAATAAGAAAAGAAAGAGCCACCTATTGTTTATTCATTCTTCCAATATTTAGCTTGAACTTGACAAGTCAGTGATTCAAACCATTACACAGGAAACAAGACAGCTTTGACTCAGTCTTGTTTATCTTTCTATCAGATTCTTGAAACAACTGAAACTTAAAAGTGTAAAAATACACGTGAAGTATGCTTCATACTGGAAACTCCACAGCTTTAAGAATGCAAGAGACTGTTCTTTTTCTCGTCATTGACTTTTTTTTTCTAAGTAGTGCAGTCCTGTACTAACAAAAATTAACTCTTCTGAATTTTAGGTGGAAAATACTCCCCCATACAACTGAGGAGAGACAAGTGGAGAGGAGCCAAAGAGAAGATCCACAGCTTGTTACTGGTTTATCCTACGAGACACGGATGACTCCTGTGGTTAGAGGGAATGGTACCGGTGTCTGCTTCCCACCCCTCAAGATGTAACCCAGTGCAGGCAGCAGCAAAGCCATTTACAAGGCTGCCTGTCAAGCAGGAAGTGGGATCTAGTTGGTCACATCAGTCATTCACCCCTAGAGAATCCTCATGACAATTCTGGTAAGCCACTGCTTTACAAGTGAAATAAGGAAAGTGCAAGGGAGGGAAACGCAGGCAGCTTCTGTTGCAGTCACTTCATTTCACACACATTTAAGAACAAGTGTGCACCTACCACATTTTCTATTTTACAGCTCATTCAGAAAAGCTTATTATGCTCACATATCAATTAAAACAGATGTAAATTTCTTAATTGTCTCTAGAAGCAGATAAATACTTCAGCTATTATTAAGATGACTTTCTTTTTTGCTTCAAAAGACCAAAACAATTTTCAAAACACTGGAATCAACTGTTGTCTAAGAAGCAGACATCTAAGCTCTCAAAATACCCTACTTTATTATCACATTCTCTAGATTGCAGCAAGCCAGTCTTGGTGCAGAAAATGCAGTCCTGACAGAGGCAAAGAGCCTAGCTCTGTGTCTGGACCACATCTCGAGCTTGGTTTTTGTAACAAGTATTAACCCCATTCGGTTTCCCGGCAGCAAAGAATTGAGATGTCAACATTTTCTTCTGACAACACAAGGACAACCAATACCCTAACCACTGGGGTTCTAATAGGCTTTAATTTCTCCCTGTGCTTCCTATTGCTCAATTTGTCTTCTAATGTCTGTGAAGAGTGGCACTGCTTCACCAGCAGCAGGAAAACGTATCAGCTTCAAACCTGTCACACAGGGCACTCTAAAGGGGAGAGACAATGTGGAAACCTGAAATGTGCAAGGAAGGATCTGACCTCTGTTTCCACTTCTCAAAGAAAGATGCTGAAGCACCGATGTTTGTTAGAAAAAGGTACAGCACCTAAACTCAAAAAGAAAATGTCTGTCATCTCAGAAAGGAAGGAATTGGTTAGACCTGCACATGGGGCAAGATCTCAGAGGGCTTCTCTCAGTACTTCTCATGGGCTAGACCTAAGTCTCTCATCAAGCATCCTCAGGCCAGGTGGCTCCACTTGGCACACCGACTCCCTTGGCTCCCACCACACACATCTAAGCATGCCAAGCTCTGCACACCAAGCCAAAGTTATCAGCACAGGATCCTGCTGTGGATAAGAGGCCCATAGGAGTTAGGACTTTCCTCACCACTGCCATCAGCTCCACACTTTCCAATTAAGTTCTGTACATGTAACTGTACAAGAGAAACCAAGGGCTTTGGGCCTTTGCCAAAATACTGTCTAGGTGCTTGAGGAAGAGAAGCAAAGTGGAATGATTTCTCTCTACCCTGCTTGTCCAAGTTTAGGGATGCTTTTTTACTTTGCACTCCAAGAAGATGATTTATCCTGACACTTCAAGTCACAGATTGCAAGTAATCCTCAAGGAACACTATTTGCAGGAACTGAATATTAACTGGCAAAAAAAAATAGGAGTTACAAACAAGTGAAGTTTGATATGGCATTTTCTACCTTTTGTTTTACCCAGGCATATCAAACAGAGATAAAAGCTGAAAAGAATGTTTCTTTATTTGCACAAAATGAGCAATCTTAGCTTTAAAAACCCTTGCTATACCCAGGCAGCTACACTGCTCAAACCATTGGCCAAATCCCTCTTAGTTTTCTTTAAGGGAAGTATCTTGAAAGCCTGGACCCTTGCCTTCAGTTTTTTGTCATACCAAAAATGCAATACACTTCTGAGAATACAGTGCCAGAGTGCTGCATTACCTTTTTGTCTGAGTAACTGGTAGTGTCGAGCATCCTGCTAGATATTTAGGGGACTACACTGATGTATCTTAAGCTAAACAGAAAAATATTACAATACTACACTATAGAGCATAGATTAACGTGGTCATTCAAGGAAAGTAACGTGATTCTCACATAAACTACAGCATAGGTAAACAAACATCTATATAAACACATCAATATTCAGAGATCAAAATGCAAAATTAAAAAAAAAGAAAAAAATCAAACCACCATGCCATTTTAAAAGGCCAAAAACATAGAGCTAGTAAGTAATGCTGTCATCGCCGAACTGTAGGCCTGATAATTCCTGGAAAAAGACTTACAATTTTGACAAAAGTGTATTCTCAGCAGCCTCTTCACGAGCTACAAATACATATGTGCATATGGACATCGTTCTGTTGAGGAACGCAAGTCACAGACGCTCAGCTTACAAAGCACCCGTAAAACTTGAAACCGAGTCCCCTCGGCGGATTTAACACCGTGTCTCACTCCGGGCTCGGCACCGCCGAACACATAAGCCAGGCCTGGCCGAGAGACCGGGCAGATGCAACAGGGGATACGAGAAGCGGACTTACCCGGCGCTGCTGCCACTGTCCCTTATCCCCGCCCCACCGCGAAGGGCTGGAGAGGACCCAAGGGGGCTGGTGGGGAACCCAAGGGAGAAAGGCTCGAGAAAGCCAGTACGAGCCTCACTGAAACAAAAGCAAATGCCGCCGGCTCAACGGCGAAGCCTCTCGGCGCCGG
>VWZY01006253.1:349349-374863 GCA_013399075.1 Chloroceryle aenea
GGTTCTGCGCGGCCCTCAGGAAAGTCGTGGTGCTCACCGGTGTTTGTTTGTTTTATTTTTTTTAAGGAAAAGCAAAACAAGGCCTCTTTGTGATGGTGCTGTGTTTCCTGCCGTCCTTCTTCGTGTAGCCTTCGCTTTCTTCAGCTTTGCGATCCATCTGAAAATCCCGAGGGCGGTTCTCGGTTCCCTGATGTAAGTATGAATTAAAAGTTAAAACGGTCACCAAGGCAGTTATAAAAATGTGTGTGTTGAATTTCTTTAACCCTTTCTTAAGGGGAAAAATAGTAGCGTTGCCTTGTGTAAAATAAACAGTCAGGCCGTTAGTTCTTTTTCTGGGAGTCTTTTATGTTGTTGAAATGGAAAGGTTTTAACCTGCGGGTTTTGTGGTCGATTATGAAACTTAGGAGTGTACAAACTTTCCACGTGCAAAGCTGTTCCCATGCAAAGCTATTCCCATGTGCAGAGCTATCAGAGATGAGCTAAAATATCTATTACAAAACTTAACCTTTAAAAGGGAGAAGTGTAACCTACGTCCAGGGCCTGGTCTGATGTAAATGTGATGCAGACTTGACTCCTGAACGATGAACACTTATTTTAAATTCATGGAATTACTAATGGTGTAAAGAGGAGCATGTTTTTGAATGCTTAGGATCTGGGGGAGGGAGGGTGTCTTTACTACTGCCAGCAAACATTGAAATGTTGTTTGACCTGTCAGCTTTCTGTGCAACCCTTTTGGCCTACAGTAAATACAACCTTTTGGTGGTGGTTTGTTTGGTTTTTGTAGGAAGTGCAAGTATTTCCTTACTTCAGAATGCCCAACTCCAATGCTAAGCTCCGCTGCAACCACAGAGGCGGTCAGGAAGCTGGCAGGCGGGAGCTGGTCTCCAGGTCTTTGCAGAGTGCTCAGCATTGCCTAGAAGACCAGGATTTTGGAACTGCCTATGCTCACTATCTCCTGGTACTAAATCTAGCTCCTGAGTTAAAAGCCAGTGTCAAAGTAAGTGCTCTTTAAAATGCTTGAAAAAAAAAGTGTTTACCGTAGAGGCTTTGTGGCATGTTTTGTGCTTGTCATTCGTGGTATGCAACTGAATTTCCTATTCAGTCTTCAAAATAAAAGCAGAAAACAATAGAGACAGACAGTAATTTGTCTAATAAGCTCTGTATGCCTATGGAAAGGGACTCTATGTCTCAGCTGAGTTTGATATTTTTTTTTAATCTATGTCTCAACTCAGTTTAATAAAAATAGGGCCTGTTTGGTATCGGCTTCAGTATGGCATGTGTTAATAACCAGCAGGCTCTTCCTGCCCATTGCTGGGTGCTGATACTCTGGATGGCTATCTGAGAGCTTATTTCTGCTGCCTCAGGTGAGCCAGCTGCCTGGGGTAATAGCAAACAGGTGTATGCTGCTGCTTAGGGGAATGAGGGTGTTCAGGTGCAGGTGCAGGTCAGTGTATCTAGAGATGTTTCCAGGGCTTGGTTCACTACTCCTGGGAACTATCAGCAAAATCAGTGGTATGTGTTTTATTTTGTAGGAAACGTTTCAGTTTACTCTCTTTAAATGGGCAGAAGAGCTCGATTCTCTGGCACGGATTCAAGATCTGTTTAACTGTTACGAACAAGCACTTGAGCTGTACCCAAATGATGAAGTGATATGTAACAGTATGGGAGAACATCTTTTCAGGTTGGTAGCAATGTATATTCACTTTCTGTAAGGTTCACCTTTAGTGCTGTGTGCTAAGATACACGGCCCAGTTGAGCAGGGCACATGAAATGTGCTCAAAAGATGTCAGTGTAAGCATGTGCTTAGTGCTGTATAGAGTGTGCTGTTGAACTTCAGAAGCTTCAAATTGAGTAGACAGTACTAGAATGTGCTGACAGACACAGTAAAAGTACAACAAAAAAAAGGCACTTTTGCAAAAGTAAAATCTTAAAAATGAAAGCACTGCCTTCAGATATTTTCTAACAATTAATTAAGGAATTACTAAACAAAAATAGTGACCAAAATTGCTCAGAGTCACTGTGTTAACTGTTGTTCTGTGTTGTGGTTTTTTTTTGTTGGTTTGGTTTTTTTTTCCTCCATTTTTACTATTAGAATGGGCTTTAGAGATGAAGCAGCTGGATATTTTCATAAAGCAGTGAAGCTTAATCCAGACTTTGCTGATGCAAAGGAGAATTTTTACCGTGTTGCCAACTGGCTCGTGGAACGCTGGCACTTCATCATGCTCAACGATGCCAAGAGGAATCTTACTTACCTAAAGGCAATTGAGAAGGCTGTCCACTCAGGGTTCAACACTGTCCTCGATATTGGAACAGGAACAGGAATTCTGAGGTGTGTCATAAGTGTATATTGACCATGAACTTAATAGAAATGTACTTATCTAACAAAATTTGATTGCTAACAAACTTTCCTTTCACACCTTCCTTGAGACAAAACTCAGGAAGCAAAGCTTTCAGAAGTCAGTGAGTCTGGAGGTTGGTGTTGAGTAGTGATTTTGAACACTTTTTTCAAATTATTTGTTGCAGATGCTCTTTGTGCCAATAACTGCTGTATAAAATGAGTTACTCATGTTGGTTTTGGAGCTGTAATATCGTGTGTCCTGTCTTTGAAATATTGAGTCCAGGATAAAGAGTGGCTTTAGCACAGCTGGGAGAGTATCCTTATGCTGCCTGTATGTGGTTTTGGTGATGGTATATCAGGGGGAGATCAGTTTGTGTGATACTGGTGTTGACACAAGAGATGCTAGATCACTTAATAATGATTTTTAGACTTGAACTGTTTTCTTAGGAGTATGAAATGGATGAGAAATAAAACTTAAGAAAACTCTGTATCTTGGCATGCTTTGCCTAAAATGATTTTAACTGGAGGGGAAAACTGTGATCCTTGTTTTTCAGTATGTTTGCAAAAAAGGCAGGAGCATCTTCAGTCTATGCCTGTGAATTATCAAAAACCATGTATGAACTTGCCCATGATGTGGTGGCAGCAAATAATATGGAAAAAGAGATCAAACTTCTGCATTTGAAGTCACTTGATGTAGAAATTCCGAAGCACATTCCTGAAAGGTACATTGTTGCACTCTGCAGTATTATTTTTAACTCTTTCTTAATTTCAAGAAAATTCAGTGGGGTTAATTTGTTTGTTTTGTTTGTTTTTTTTTATAAATCCAAAGGATTTGGTATTTTAGGGCCTGTTAACCTGCATAGGAATATTATTATGATTTGATTAACATTTTGGTGATTTTTAATTCTCTTATTAGCATGCATGCATGATGCATATTCTTGTGCAAGATTCAGTCAGAATACATGATCTGCAGTATGGTTGGCTGGGTGCCTGGACAGAAACATTTTCCTCCTTTGGCTAGATTCTTCCCACACTATTTACTTATAAATGCTGAGCAAGAAGCTTTGTAGCAAACTCTTGCTGGATGTTTATTCTATATTATCTGTACCTTGAGTAACTTCTAACAGCAGCTCAAAACACATCATTTGTTGGAAGAATTAAATAGCCTATCTTTGTTGAAACTTCAGAGCACTGGTAAAAGTTTTTCTTTGAGCTCATGTTGGTATGGTGGGTTTTTTTCTTAAAAAGAATGATTGTTAACAGGAATGTGTGTTATATGTTATATTTAATGGTATTTTTTCTATATCTAGACCTGACTTGGTTGTCACAGAAACAGTTGATGCTGGTTTATTTGGAGAAGGAATTGTAGAGAGCTTGATAGATGCTTGGGAACGTCTTCTTTTACAACCAAAGGTAGGACATTACAGGGACATGCATATAAATGGGAGTCCTGTTTCCTTTGATAGATACCTGTGCGCATATGTGTGTGTGCATGTGCACACATTCACAGATGTACATGGGTGAGAAACAAGTGTCCTGTAAATATTTCATACCTACTGATATTTTTTTAATGGGTGATCTGGGTTTCTTGCTCTGTGCATTTGATTTTGGTGGAAGGCAGTGAAGGCTGCACACGTTGTACTTCTGTGAGCTTATGTTCCCTGTAGAAAGGAGCTTGCAACGTATGTTCCTCTGATGTAACCTTCCAGCATCCAGAGGTGGTTCACTCTTGATCACAGTTGGCTTTGGGGAGTATTTTTTTCTTCTTTTCCTTCCCCTTTGTAAGTACACCATAGGGGTTTGCATGTGTTTCAAAGGTACTGTCTTCCTGCAAGTTTGATTACAACCTGGTCATTTTGAGACACCAACTAGTAGCAGAAAATGCTGAATTATGGTAGAATTATTTCTTAACACTAGGGAACAGTCAACTGTAGTATGGTAAATACCATGCTTTAGCTCTTAATTTATTTTTACTAACTTTTTTTGAAGACAGAACAATTTCACTGGGTCTTGGATTTTACTGAATATATTTTGCATCTAGCTAGCATACAAAAAGCTAAGTGATATGACAAGGAGTCTGAAGTGGATTAACCTCTGTTAGGTCTTAGGCAATAGGAGGACTTCTCTTTTATCCTGACGTTGTCTTGATTCCAGCTAATTAATCTTATCTGGCTGAAAGCTTTTGTGGTGCATAGAACTGAAACTGACCTCTAGTGTTAAGTATAGGAATGATGCATAAAACAAAGTTCCTCAAATGTTTCAATATATTCTAACAGAATAGAAATAAAAAAAAAACACTCTTAGAACTACACAGAGGAAGTAGTAGATTGAAAAAAAGCCTATGTGTGGATATATTGAAACACAGCATTAAAGAAACACCTTCAGTGGTCAGCTGGGATGACAAAAGACCAGAAACTTTTCTAGTCACCAAGAGCTGACTGATTTTTTTGACTGTAGTCTTAAATGACTCATTAATATATAACTTAGGCTTTGCAGTAATGGTAGAAATAGGTCACACTTACTGCATGTTCATGTTTTCACAGCCTAAAAATCAAGATGTCAGTGCTGGAGACTATGGCAGAGTTATTCCTGCAAGTGCTACAATATTTGGAATGGCAGTGGAATGCAAAGAGATACGTAGACATCACAGGTCTGTTGGAACTAGCCCAGTCTGAACCTGCATTTGTTATGTGGAAGGAGAGATGGTGGATTTTTAACCCTTTTCCAGGTTCTCCCCTCTCTTCCCCAAGTGGTTGAGGCCCCATTCCTGGAGACATTCAAGGTGGGGATTGAGGAGGCTCTGAGCACCCTGCTGTAGCTGAGGATGTCCCTGCTGTCAGCAGGGGGGTTGGACTGGATGAGCTCTAGAGGTCCCTTCCAACCCAGACAGTTGTGTTCCCCCACCAGCAGCTTTGTGGTTCAGACTTTCTGAATCTCTTCATCAGACACTCACAGTTCTGGTGAAATACATGCATTTAACATGTACTAAATAAACTATAATTCCTTAATATAAAAACTACTTCTCCATTTCCATACTGGGGGTCCTTGGATCAACACTTGACCCTTATCCTTATGATATTCTCTTCACAATCTGCTCCACAGCTCACTGCTGCATCTAACCCTTTCAGGGGATGAGGGCAGGATACCCCATCTGGCATTGTCTTTCTGAATAGGGGCCTTGCCTTATTCTGCACTGGCAGACAGTAGGGTTTCTTTGCCAAGGCCAGTTCTGGCTGCATATTGGTTACTTTCACCTCAATTTTTATTCTCATCTTCTAGAACAGTGTCACTGTATGGAGACAGTCTGTGTCTGGGAGATTCAGGCTTGGTGTATTTTGTTCAGGATCAATCTTGCTGCAGATGAAAGAAAACACTTAACTTTTACAGGAGCTTCAGTGTCCTAGATGAAAAGCAGGGGTTGTCACTGATGCAGCCTGTTCAAATAGTATAACTTAAGGTCAGGTGTCTAGCAGAACTGAAATGGTTGCCACAAAATAATTACATGCTATAGGAAAAAGAAAAATGTCACTTATTAATTTCCTGCCTTTATAGTTTAAGGTCCCTTTCTTCTGCAGTACGAATACCTGTCTTGAGTCTCTTTTAACAAGTGCTATTCAGCTTTATGTAAAACACTTGCCTGTTCTCAGAATCAAGCTATCTAGAGCTCTCTGAATTATTCTAATGTGCATGTCTGCACATTTCCCTGGCTGTTTACATAATGCACAGCAAAACTCTGGGGTTTCAGTGGCTTTTGTTTTCTGAGCAGGATGCCTAATGAAATAGCAGAGTGAAACTAGCTCTCTTCTTGTGCTTTTTATATAATTTTGCACAGTTTCTGTCTTACACAATTAATGCAACATTTCATTGAGCTTTTCCTCATGATTTAATGTTCTTTGGAGTGGTTGTAAGTAGAGCCCAGAAATCTGAATACCTGAGGCTTTCTTTATGAAGCACACTTAAAAGTGTGTTTCATCTGTTACCAGACTGATTTATCTTGCTGAGGGAGGGAATGCTCTCTTACTCCAATTGTTGATAATCTTACACATCACAGTCATCTCTCTGTGTCTGATCTGCTCTTCTGATTTGCATTCTGTCTCTTTTGTTTAAGCAATTCTGTTACACAGCAATTCTTGTATTCTGATTGCTTTTAGGTTTGGTTGGTTTGTGTTTCTGTTGTGAGTTTCTTTGGTTTAGTTTTTATTTCCTAGGATATAATGAAAATCTAGATCAGTCATACCAGTTCTATCAGAATTCTACTTTGATACACTTAGGCCAACTTGACTAAGTGTTTTGTGCTGGTTTACCCCTTACTGTAGCTTTATTGCTGGATATTTTAGGCATAATCTTAACATTTCTTCACTATAGCTGCTGCCTGTACCCATTAGTTGTGTTCCCTAGAATGACTATAGGGCCTGACTCGGGGGTGTTATGTAATGTAGCTTTTTTCTTACAGTTAGCTTTCATTTTCTCCTGAAGTCATCGCTCTCTCTGAAGCAGTTGTTTCACATCCATGTGAAATGTGTTTATTTCCAGAAGAACAAATGAACTGACAAGCTTGAGAGAACACTTGAGTTGTACTAAGGACAAATTTAGACTACCAGAAAACTCTAAAGATCCCAGAGTATGTGACATGTTCTCCTTCAAGTTTGAATTGGGTATCTTTCAAGAACCATGTGCAACTATAAAGCAGTATTCTAGGAGAACATAGGTTTGCTACATTACTGCATCTACATTTAGTACCATAATATGGGATAATTTGCTGATTTAAGTTACTGGAAGAATTTCAGGTGTTTGAATACTTAATTCTTTCTAGTTCTCTGTCAAGACTCAAAGACCTGTAATCGAGGGGGCAAAAGTCTGTGGCCTTTGACAGAGGACATAGTGGGCTTTTTCTCAGTTTCTAGTGATAGCATTCAGCTCTGATTCTTGATTTACATTTTCTGTGCTTTAAAGGTGCTCTGAACATAGCAAACCCTATGCACTATTTTTTAGTTTTTCTCTTCTTACATTGCATTTAAAAATACTTAGCTAGCCTGGGAAGAATTTCCTTTGTTTCTTTGTTGTCAAATTATTTGAAGCTTCATTTTTTTTTGTCCCCTTTTTTCCTTTTCTCCCAGAGTGGGAACTCAAGAAGTTGCTGGTGTGCACTTGCCAAATTCAGTGCAGTTCTTTAGTCCAACATATGCTTCTGCTGGTTCAGAGGAGACTGTGGAGCCTTACACCACGGAGAAGCTGAGTCGTATTCCTGGAGGTTATGTACCTCTGACAGAACCCTGCCAGTTAATGACAGTAGATTTCAACGATCTGCAGGTAATGCTTTGGGCTGGGTTCTTTATAGGTAAACTATTTATGATAACAAGAGCTTTCTGCATTCAATTTCAGAACAGTTCACCAGTGCAAAGTTGTCATGGATGCACTGAGATCCTCTGCTGGTTTTGTTACTTGTCTGGTCATGTGGTGATGTGATTCATCAGGTGAATGACTTTTTGAAAGTGGAGTGTTCTATTTGTTTGGCCAAGTTTAGTTCCCTAAACTATCAACTGCCAGCCTCAGTACAGGGAGAAGGAAGAAGAATGTAGTAGACTCATCTTAAATGATTTATGCAGCTGATTTAGTTTATTCCTCTAAAGTTAGAATCCTCAAGAAACTTTGAAGACAAAAAGGAAAGGATCTATTTTTCATCTGGCATAAAAATGTCTGGAAGTGTTGATAGGTAAGTGTAAAAGAGAGGGGAGATGAAAAAATTATCCTGTCCAACCAGTTTGATTCCACCCTTCAGCTCCTTTGGTATCTTAGGGTATTTCTGTAGTCTGGTAGCATTATTTTGTGTGTTTGCCATGAAATACATTTGTATGCTTATACTAAACAGGCCTGAGCTATAAGCACCTCGGCAACTTACAGCTGAGTATGCTAAGAGGAGGATACATCTGATCTCTGGTGTGTTTCTTGCCTGTTGACCTGTGGTGAAGAGTTAGCACTGAGTCCAAGCTTAAAATAGATTCTTCTATATAAATTATATTAATCTTGGCTATTGCTTGGCCAGGAATAGCAGTGTTTCTGAATCAATAGCTTTTACTAGTTGGCTTCTCTGACGTCCTGAGATTAAAAATGAAGACAAGGCTCTTCAGTATACTACTGAGAGCAATCTGCTTCTAGCATCAATAGGAAGCTATTGCTCTTATCTGAGAGATGCCTACTCTTAAACATCTGTCTGCTGGCAGACATGTAAAGATGATTTTTAAAGAGTGAAGAACAGTGTTGCTCTTTAAACCGTGTTTCAGAACTGCTCCTTTGAAGTTTCAGTTAGAGTAATGGAGTGTTCTTGTCATTAAATGGTAAGACATAAGTAAAGGTTAAGGGAAGAAATGAGATTAATTTATTTGGCATCATTAGTTACAGTTTGTTGTTACTCTGTCACTAGGCAGACAAACATTAGTAGGTTAGTTTTGGTTTCTTTGTTCTTTTATTTTGTCACAGCCACATCTGAATGATCAGTTGGTGCAGCTAAAAAATAAAAGTTGTCCCTACTCCTATTGGAAAAACAAAGAAATGAACAACAAAAAAACAACAAAAGGACAAAAATACCCCAAAACAAACTGCTGCCCTTACAAACAATAGCAGAATTACCCCTAAAGATTGACATTCAGATAAGAAATCAGCACGAGTGATTTCAAAGACCCATTTTCTAAACATGCATTTCAAAGAATGAGGGATGTTGCATTCTTTTCCTGCTTGTACTAATTATGCAAACCTAAATTGACAGAACTGAGAGAAACACTTAAATGCAGTGCAACAGTTTCTCAAACTGAGTTGTAGGAGGCTGCAAAGACATCAGTACAGAGCAGAGAAATAGTAAGTCAATGTAAAAAAAAAAAAAACAAAACCAAACAACAAACCCCATTCAGATGAGTTATGCTGATTCTTTTCTGACTGCTATTATTATTAGCAGCAGTAGGTGAGCTCCTCGCAGGCAGGGGAAGGAGATGTGGCTGTAATTAGAGGCTGCAGCCACTTGCACACAGGTAGTCCCTGGCCAGGCACGTGGTCGCTGGCGGCAGATCAGTGCCACTGGGGTGGAAGTGTGAGGGTTTACGTCAGCAGCCAGTAATTAAAGCTCACTCCTGCTTTCAGGCCCTAAAGGAACTGTGCTGTTGCCAACAACTGCAGATGCTGGCTCTAGTTTTCATGAGGAGTTACTGTGTGGAATAGTTGAGAAATTCTGGATCAAGATACAGGAACTTGATAACTGCATTCTTTGCTGTGGATTTTCCTTCTATTTGTAGTCCTCTTTACTTTTTTTCCAGCATGTTGATCTCTCATTCAGAGGATAGGTATGGTGTAGCATTTTGTTTGTTTGTTTTTCCTGCCTATTCCTACATCATGGCTTTCTTCTCTTTGCTGTCCTTATAACTACCCTAGTTGATAAGTTGCCACCCTGACGTGCTAGAGTCTGCAGTTGTCATAAAAGGTAGAAATTGTTTATGCAGTGGACACAGGAGGGATAAATACAGGATAGGCAGCATGGGAGAGAGCAGGGACAGGTGAGATGACTGTCTTCAGGCGTGCCACACGACAGGGATGTGACGCTACAGTTGCTAGAACCAGTGGATGAGAACCTTGTGACTGCTGCTTTTGAGCAATTGGGAAGAAGATTTTTAATATCAGATACACTTCTGAACAGCTATAACTTCCCAGAAGCTGAGAAACAGATGTGTGCTTGTGCTTTTGCTGCCTTGATGCAAGGGGCTTGCTGCCAGCAAAGCTTCAACTTACTAATCTCCTCTCCAGTTGAGGATGTATGGAAAAAATTACTAGCAGCAAAGCACTTTTATTGAAGAGCAGAGAGATCTTATTATGAACTTTATTAGCATCTGGTAATTGTAACACACACCTCATTTAGCCATGTCTTAATTGTGAGAAGAGACCAACTCTTGGGGAACACAGAATGAGCACAGTGAGAAGAAAAATGCAGCATGTGAGCACTAGTCATCTTCTTAGAGTGGAACAACTTCTGATTTCACCCTGTGTATTTCAGATTGAAACATAGGACAAACGTTGACATAAGCAGATCAGGAAGCAGATAAATGTTTAGGAAAGGCTGTTACTAAGCTGGATGGCTGTGACTAAGAGAATATTTGGTGTCTTGTACTTGACCTGTTAATCGGTTTATGTCAGAACTGTCTCCAGACATTAGAGCTGGGCCCTTTACTTACTTTTGTGACTGTTGATAGCAGAAGGTTGCTGATGAGGAAAATAAATTGTACGTGGAAGGAGACTTAATATCTGCTACATACCCAGAGCTTCTTAGGAGTTTGGGAGAAAGTACAACCTGATCCCTGTAGTTCTTCCCAGTAGTGAAATTTTACAAGCCTGAGCTTTTTACATAAAGCCTGTAGCCCAGGTAGCAGAGAAAATACCCTCACAGATGTTTGACTTGGTGCTTCTGCAGTGATTTTGCTGAACCTCAGTTCGAGCAAATTCAGTGCTTGCATACAGTTTTTCTAGAGCTGATGGAACACAGGTTTGAAGCAAAGCATGTGCCCTTAAGCATTGGCTTGAATCCAGACCAAAAGACTGGCTCTGTTTTTATTGCTTGTCGTAAAGCAAACTGTGCCAGTCTAAAGCTTTTCTCACAGTTGCTGGTGGTTTTAAATATGTATGTTCTTAGATACAGGCATGTTTGCTTTAATGGCTGGTGGGTGGTTGTGGTTGAGGACCAGCCAGCGACTCGGCACCACGCAGCAGCCTGCTGCCCCTGCATCCCACTGTGGGATGGGGAGGAGAGTGTGCAGAAAAAGGCAAAACCCCGCGGGGTGAGGTAAGGAGAGTTTACTGAAACAACACAGAAAGAAAAACAACGGTTCATGCTAATGAAACAATCGAAGTGAGTGATGTCACCCATGTGGCCAGCCCTCTCCTTTATACTGCAGGCATGACTGACAGCAGTAGGGGATCAAATATCCCACTGGCTGTCCTGGCCATGGGCCCTCAGCTCCCTGTGCTAGCTGAACCCTGTGCTGGCTGAACCCAGGCCGGGGATACCGGTTGCTCAAGTGGATAATGACAGTTCTTATGCTAGTGAGCACTAAGGATAATTCCTACTGTAGCAGCTTGTTAACTTCAAGTTCCTGTTGGATGCAGAAATTTGAGTGACTTAGTACACTAAAGCTTTTTTTTTTTCTCCTGTATGGCAAGAAACTCACACTTTTTCTCTCTTTCCTCTGGTCAGGACCTGAAAAGCCTTGCAGCTAGAAAGCCCTGGAAGCTCAGCCTGCCAGTCACTGAAGGAGGAATACTAGATGCTGTTGTGGTGTGGTTCGTACTCCAGCTTGATGATGAGCATGCTCTATCCACAAGTCCTAGTGAGGAGACTTGCTGGGAACAGGCAGTCTATCCTGTGCAGGGTCTTCTTGGTATGTCCTGTGGATTTTCTTCTTGCAGTACATTAACTCGGTCTCATTTTGGCTTTGAGTTACTGGTGTTATCTCAAGAGATCAGGAAGTTGTTTTTTAAGCACTCTATGGGTGCTTCACTGGTGTTTGCTGTAAAGTAACAAGTGTGACACTTTTTTTGCTTTAATTTTGCCAGATTATACTGTGAAGACTGGGGATATTGTGTTGATGGAAGTTTGCTGCCAAGACTGCTACTTGAAGATCCAGAAGATTTCTTCTTTGCCTTCAGAGTGTCAGATGGACTTCAGTGACAGAGATGAGACACTGAGTTTGGGCAATGAGGCTGAATTATGTAATGCTCTGGCTGGTCTTCAGACAACAAGCGAACAGGATGGCAGTGGTCAAGTGTGTGTGTTGGAATCCACAGAAATAGCCCTGCTGAACAATCTCCCATACCACGAATGCTTCAAAGCTGCCATGAGCAAAGTGCTGCTGTCCTTACATCCAAGTAAGGACTCTCAGTTCATGGATGTTGATGGTCATGGCAGTGGGATGAACCTCCAAGAGAGTCAAAATAAGAGCTCTCTAGGTGACACGCCTGATCCTTTTTACATTTTAGATGTATCTGAAGGCTTCTCCATCCTGCCAATTATAGCTGGCAAACTTGGAACAGTTAGAGCCTACAGTTCTATTGAGAAAAAACAGCATCAGGCAGCACTTAATATCATTTCAGAAGCTAATCATTTCCCTAAGGAAACGCTAGAGTTTTGGCTCAGCCACTTAGAAGATGAAAATGTGGTGCTGCAGAGACCCAAATCAGACAAACTGTGGAGTATCATTATCTTGGACGTTATAGAGACATCAGGTTTAATCCAGCAGGAGGTGATGGAAAAGGCTGCAATATCCAGGTACAGTATAAATGGACAAAAATATTCCTAGGAATCCATAATTATCTGAAAACTTCTGAAAATAATCCTCAAAACTACAAAATTGCTGTCATGGTGGTTATGCAGAGCAGGAAAAGCTTGGTCTCTGAAGGGATTGAACCCCACAGAGTGTTTCTGGTATGCCCATTGTATCCATGTATCTTTTAAAAACCTGTCAAGATTTTACTTTCCTAAACTTTATATTCTGGATGCAAGAATATGAATGGAAGATTTTACTGCTTGGTCTGTCAGAAGTTCCCAGGATGCCCAGCAGGTTAGTAGTATCTGAGGTAGGTTTTAGTGCAAGGTTAGAAAAGCTCATCTTCCTGAACGTGTTGCTGTTGTTGGACCAATCTGGTTAACCTGCTAAAAGACAAACACGTGGCATTAGAACAGCCGAGGAGGCAGCAGCGAAGCTGGCTGTTACCTGGGGCAGGAGGGGTACAAAGGAGTGTAGAGCAAGGGAAAATGTAAATGTGAAACAAGTTTAATCCCCTTTTTTGGTGCTAGGCAATCTGCTCTGGTCATCTTCATGCTTAGTGATGGCAGAATATTCCAGACGATTTGTGCTCCTTACCCTAAGTTTTGAATAAATCTTTGGATGAGTTCAAAGATTACTGTTTGAGGGGGGGGATAACTCTGTTATACGCAGAATTAACTCAGTTGGCATCATTGCTGTTGAATGATGTGCCTTAGAGGTGAAATCTCTAATCTTACTTTCCAGATGTTTACTTCACAGCGGAGGGAAGATTTTCCCACAGTATGTGTTGGTTTACGGGATGCTTGTAGAATCCGAGTCTCTGTTGCTGGAGAGTGCTGTGCAAGGAACAGAACCAACTCTGGGGTTCAATATAGCCCCTTTTATCAACCAGTTCAAGGTATGAAGTTGGTGGGTGTCTTCCAGGCACAGTTCCAAAGCCTGCAGCTGTCTGCTTTTGGTGTTAAACAAAACAAAACAAACAAAAACCCAAAGAGCTGAAAATTTTTTATACTGTTCAAGTAATCAAGAGGTCTGTGTGACCAGAGAGGGATCTTGAGATAAACTAAAGTGGGTAACATTTGGTTTAGAACTGGCGTGGGAGAAGTTTTGTCCAAGTAATTAAGGATTCAGAAGAGTGTCTGTGCTGCTGCTGTCTCATTCATCACCTTGTATCCCAGGAGTCATGTTTCAGAGGGTGTATTTTGCATTCTGGCTGTTCCCTACAGCCATTACAGTAATTCCTAGAAACTTCTGTGTCATTACTAAGTTTGTTTTCCCTTCTTACTGCCTATTGATGCCTGAAGTTATGGTATATACTCTTAGGTACCTGTTCGTGTGTATTTGGATCTCTCTACATTGCCATGTCTACCCTTGAGCGAGCCCGCAGAGCTCTTAAGGCTGGATCTCATGAACCCTCTGTTGAACAACTCCAGCAGGGAAGTGAAGGTGAGTTGTGGACTAGAAGTGTGCTTAACTGCTGCTCTGCTGGTTCACTGCTCACCTTGGCTAAGAATTTCAAGACCAAATTTACTTGTCTGCAGGTATCTCTGCAAAGGGCTGGAGTGATTTGAGGCTGTAACTCAGTATTTTAAATATTTTTAGGTACAAATTTCTAAGTCTGGGCAAGTGACTGCAATTCCCTTCTGGTATCACATCCATCTAGATGAAGACCATAGCTTGAACACATCTGATGAGTCCTCCCACTGGAAACAAGCTGCAGTTGTTCTCGATGACCCCATCCAAGTTCAGGTTGGAGATGAACTTGTGCTTGATGTTCAACACCATAAAAGCAATATTAGCATTACTGTTAAGCGGTGAAGAATGTCACGTGTCAACTGGGGTGTGATTAATTGCCTAGGCATAAATTGTCTGTTCATGACATCACTGATAATTTATATTAAAGTCTACATTCTGTGTACTGATCAAAAAGGCTGTTTTGTTGCTTTAATAGTAGATACTTGGGTTTCATTGGTGGACTGAAACTTGCACTGTCAGGGTATCCTGCGGGGCAGTTAGGGGAGGTATTGTCTTCACTGCAGCACAAACCTGATCCCGAGCTATTCCTGTGGCTACCAGAGTGGGACAGGCTTCTCTTGCTACCCTATCAGCTGGAGTAAGGCAAAAAGCATCCTGATGCCTGTACCAGGAACAAACAAGTGGAAGGTAAAGTTAGTAAGCTTTCTAGAACACCTCAGAGAATCCCTGTTGGTAGTAAAAGGGACCTGAACTCTTGTATACAGGGAAGTTGGACAGAACATTGCATCAGTGCACAGCATTGCTGCCTCTCTTCTCCAGCATTAGACTGGCGTCTAATGCAGGCAAAAAACTCCTTCTGTAAAATTTATATCCAAACAGAAGACTACTGAAAGCTTTTAAGTCAGCATTGATTCTACAGAGGTAGATAAGAGGAATAAAATAACTTAGTAGCTTTCCAGAAATGCTGTGAAAGAAACAAGAGCCATTTAACTGTTTTCCTATCACAATCCCCTTTCTGCACCTTACCCGAATGTTACACCAAACAGATGTTAAGTTCAAGTGTTAAGAAAAGTCTCCAGCTTTTTGAAAAGCTAGAGCATGGTAGCTGCTCATCTTCCAGCACCTCTGATCCTTCAGATACTATTGCTAGCAGTGCCCCTTTTCACCTGTATACGTGCAGGAAATCAGATTATTTCAACATGGCTACAGTGGGTACTGAAGTCCTCAGCTGCTGGGAGGTTTTCCAAGTTGGTTCCTTGGCTAGTGGATGGATAAAAAGCTACCTCGAATGAAGCATAAATAAGCAGATTCTAATTCTTCATAAACTCAAACCAAGAATTCCCTGTTCAGTACAGGCCTTAGAACACTGAAAGAACAAACTCCTGTCCTACTTAAGCTCCCCTTCTTCCAGGAAGGGCACAGTTGTATTCATGTGTCATTCACACTCTTGCTGCAGCAGTAAATCAAACAAGGTGAATGGTTTAAATAAAATCTTTAATTGCTTATTTACAACAAAAGGCAATGACTTGGCAAATTGGAAATGATTTGCACTTTCCCACTAACTTCAGATACAGCAAGTACACAGTTGACTGGAAAAGATGCAGCCTAGTGAGTAAGGCGCAATATTTACATCACACTAGTACTGCAAAAAAAAAGCACTTGATGAATTTACTGTGACAGCCAGAAGTTAAACATTTATCCTGTAAATGCTAACAATGCTGAAAAAGAAATTTGTCTCTTACAAGGTGAGTGCTTTAGGGTTTGGGTTTTTCTGTCAGATTGCAAACATGCAATAGTAGAAGTCTGGTAATGGAATGAAAACAATACCCCTCTGCTTTTGCCAGATTTTGTAAAGTACCATTTTTCATAGAACTGTACTTCTTGGTCTGAAATCTAATGCTAGTAACTCCAGCACTGGACTAGCTACTTCGTTTTACCTTAACCAAGGCTTTTCAGGGGAGGAGGGAGGGTAAAAAAAAGTGAAAACTAATCAGCTATTACATTTGAATCCAGGCTACACTAGAAGCATAACACGGTCATCACACACACGTTTATGAATACAAATGACTACAGACACATTGCCAACAGATCCTGGTTTAACAGTTTAAAGAAACCCTTTAAAGAATTTACTGCAGCCCAAAAGAAATCAGATCTGTTTTCTACTGCCTTTTTGACATCATTTATTCCCTCCCTCTCTGTTTATTTTAAGGTAGTAACCATTATTCTTATTTTACAAGGATAGGAAAAAAAGTGTTAAATGTATTAATCCAAAACTTATCCTGGCTGTCTCTTCTGAATGCAAAAGACTACAGATTATGAGCTACAAGGACAACAAATACACCAACCCTATGTTCTGGCCATGGAATTTTACAGCAAGGCCTGGAGGAAATGCTTTCTTTGTATAGATTCTTTACCAATGCTTTGTAATAAACTTCATGAGGGGTTTTATTTCGCTCTGCAGGACAGGGAAGGAGATGGCATCAGCACGGAAGTTACCATTTCATCCACACTCCTTTCAGCATGGGGGTAGGGAAGTTACCATCATTAAGAGGACAACCAAAACCAATACTAACATGTTTTTTTACTGTCCTCCTTAAATTACAATCTGGAACTTAAGTTTTCCCATTGCTAGCAGTACTTACACTTCATCTTTAGAAGAGCAGAGTAGTTTTTTCAAATATTTCTTCCATATTAATAGAAGTCTGTGTAAGTTTGACATGACGTGGAAGTGTTTAGCAGTTTAAGGAGCTGATGGTTACATTTACCCAGTTACAGTGTGCGTGGTTTATATTCATGGGGTACTTGCAGATACTCACAGCCGTGAGATTCAGTCGGTTACAGCCACATCCTCCTCCTGGCTGCCCAGGAGCTTTGCCAAGCTTTTCCACTTCCAGCGCTAAGGGTACCTGGTAACAGACTGGGGCAAGTCTGTAAGGGACTCCTTGCCACGTCCAAAGAAGAGGTGAGTCTAACTTTTATCCAAAGCTTTCTCTGGTAAGCTGCGCTCTGGTTGGGGTGACTGCTCAGTATCTCGAATAGCAGAAGTGTTATAAAGACCATCAATTGCAGGGGCTGTTGTTGGTGTTGTGAGAGGTGTCACAGTGTGTCCAAACCCCTGATAGTGACCCATGGGTGAAGATGGCATTGAAGACGCATCAGAAATTGGGTCTTGAGTAGATGAAGACAGTAAACTTGTATGCTCATTTTGTTCGTGATCCTCAGCAAAAAACATTTTCCTTGGCTGGCCCAAAACTGTCCTTCCTAGAATTAGGACAAATGAAAATACTTCTTAATACTTCCAGCACTATCCCAAGGTCTTTGAACACATCAGCTCTAAAATAGGCACATTCAGTTAGAAGAGGAGTCTGGTTTCTAACACTTTTACACAGCGTTGTTAGCTTTATTAGTCTATTTAAAAACAACACAACAGAACTAAGGGGATGTCCCTTTCTTCTACCTAACACACTTGAAACTTACCCTAAGACCCATTTATTTGAAAGAAGAATTAAAACCCAGACTAAATCACTCAGGAACACGGGAGAGAACAAAGTGCCTGGTAAACCCTGAAATCCACCAGGGATGCAGCTGCCGCTGCTCTGGTACAGAATATTCTTCAGGTACTCCAGAGATGGAGAATATTGTAAAATGAAGTTGGAAATACATATGCTGTCAACAGACTGTAAATCTATGTTACTTACCAACATTTCGAACCTGTTCTGATATATCTGCCCTTAGATCAGAAATATCCCACATTGCAAGAAAAGAGTCAAAGCATGACCCTTCTTCAGCTTCTTGAACATAGGGTTTATAGGAAAAACTGTAGTGATGTGCAATAGCAGCCAGGAACATCTCAACACAAATGATAAAATCCTGCAACGAGAGAGATACTGACTCAATATTCAATCATTCATAACTGGAGAAGAAACAATTAGGTTTTTTTCTATAACTGACAGACTGCAATTGCCTTGTGATACTGGCATCAGCTCCTTGTCCACCAGAACTAGGATAGTCTTGGCAGGCTTCACAGAGCCACAGCTACTCTGTACATAATAGAATCAGTAAACTGACGTTCAGGAGGTGGATATTGAAAAAGCAGCAGTTCCACAACGCATTCTTACAAGAAAGACTGCAAAGATATCCAGCTGAAGTATTTAACTGGGGCACGTTCCTTCCACCCAACAAGTGTGGAGCATAAAACTCACCTGGGGCAACTGGCTGAAACTTAGCCCTGCTTAGAACAGATTGAGTGCTAATGTAGCCTGTGTTAACGGGAGTCTGACAATATTTGCTTGAGATGAGTGACATCACCTTACCTACAGCCAGTCCTCCTACGAAGCAGTTGTCTGCTCCTACCTGCAGGCCCGTAGCCACGGCTTCCACACTTTGCCATTCCCAGGTGTGCTTCTCAGAAATAACACCAACTTTCACCAGCAATGCAATAAGCACAGCTTGCCTATAAAGATTTTAGTATTATTATTGGAAACACAGTGCCAAAAAACCCCCAAGCAAATCTAGGAAACAAGGCCAGTTCCTACGTGTACTTATGTATGTACATAGGAAGAATCTTAAAAAAACCTTACTGTTTATATAGTTAGCTTTTAAGAGGGGGCAAACAAGACTTAAAAGTCATTCTTTTTACTTTAAAATGTAAAAAAATAATTGTCTTGAAATAACTGGAAGCAAAGATTCTAACATAAACTCTGTTCTTGAGAATCACAAAAAGAGCAAGTGTAAAAAATCTCAAGTGAACGAGATTCTTCCGTCCCATGCACTAGTACTCTTCTTCCCCTCCCAGCACCTCACTAAGATCATGGTTACATTTTTTGAGGCCCCTGACCTCTGTAACAAATCTAGCCTTTTTAGCTCCTTTATGATCCACCCTGAGAGCAGGAAGCCATGAGGAAATAATTCACTTACCAGAAAGAAACAAAAACTACCATCTTCACACAAAGGAATTTGCCAACGGGTTGGATGGGGTTCAGTTCTTCACGCAGTACTTTATAAAACAGCACCAGACAATACATAGCAAACTAACAAGGAAAAGAAAATGAGGAAAAGCTTTCAAATCCTTCTTGTATTTTGAGGGAGTTGTTTTACAGCATCTCTTCAGTTAAAAAAATACATGATAGTACAGTACAAACTTCAACGACTACCTGGTTTAGAAAAGGGCTCTGAATTTACAGAATCTTTGCCTTTACTGTTCTAAAGCAGACTTGGTTTTTTGCCTGAAATCCTATTAGGCAGATAGTGCCATTAAAGCTTTTCAACAGATCTCTAGTGAAAATGTCACAAAAAGCACATGTTCTTTCAGGTTTCTGTTAAGAAGACCTCAAATCTTGCACGAAGAGGCAACAGGAGGCAATGAATGCAGTCATCGTGGCAAATCTGAGTAAGTTTCCTACTGATGGATAGCCAAACCTAAGGAATTCTCCCCTTTCCAGGCAGACTCTCTAGGCTCTTACTAAATTTCTCTAAGCTGTCATGTCAACTGGGACATGCAGAAGTATGTGCTGCGACTGCTGGGACTGTTGTCATAGCAGGAAACAGATACAGCACTGGGATAAGTCACCCATTAATCACAGGGGTAGCAGCAGGAGGAGGACACCCCTTCCAGATGGGATGTCACACTGTTCTGACTCCTGCTCCTGTTGCAAAGAGGTGTAAGAAGCTTGTAGGCTAAGCAGCAAGGACACAGAGCTGCTGCTCTCTCCTTTGCAAATAGCTCATGTGTAATGTGCCCTGGGGGGTGAAGCAGAAAATTATTCCTCTGCACTCCCAGCAAGCCGCTACATTCCATGCCTGACCTCCAAAATGAAACCTTCAGTCCTAGGGGCTGACATCTTACCCTTACCCTGACATCTGGCAGCTGAACCAGCAAGACAAGGTGTTAGGCAGGCCAGAACCTCAGGACTGGTGCCACCGTTTCCATTTTTTCCTGTCGATGCTGTTACTACCAGCTTCATAACAGGGTATTTGGAACACAGCCACTGCTGATTCTTCGTGTGCTGGGAGGAAGCCATGGCAGAGAGCAAAGGCATCTCTTCTGCAGAGGGGTCAGTCTGCAGCTCTAATATGCCTGGGCCATGCTACTTCACACCTCCAGCAGTTTGTGGTAGCGAGGTGGGACACTATTGCTTTATGGAGCTTTACACTACAGATAATACAAGTTTTAGATCATCTATTTTCCTAGTATTCTGCATATATATTATTAGCAGACAGTAACTTTGACTTACAGCAGGAAATAGTCTACGTGTAAGAATTACTAGGCATTAACACAGTTACTGCCAGTAGTTCACATAATACTAACACAGCGACGTAAAAGAGCAGAAGGATGTACTCTAGGTACTCACTAGCTGTGACATGTTGTTAAGTATAACCAGGTAAGTCCAAGCATTGTTGAAGCTGAAGTTTCCTTCATCATACACTCCCACTAGTTCACAAATTCTGAAAGAAATTTGGGAGTTAATCACTATGTAGTAGTGTAGTATTTTGTAGCACTAAATCTTCATTATATCCATCAACCATCAGAAGCCAACATCTCTTTTTCCAATATGGGCACCACAATCAGTTTCCAGCAGCCCGTGGAAGTCAGTATTTGACTTTCCATAGAAGGAACAGCATTTGAATGCAGGGTTACCATATCCCACTGCTGAATGAACTCGATAATTAAACACCTTTTTCTTTTTTCCTGTTAGAACAGATACAGCCAGGATAAATATTTATATGGATATTCTTTGTGAGAAGCAATTTCTTCCACAGTCCCATGGAATCAGCAGTAATTACCATCAAGACAGAGTTCACAAAATGACACTTTCAGCATCAACAGCCAGGCTTGCCATGTGCAAAGTTTAATAAAATGTAAAAAGTTGGATGGAACACAACTAAAAATACCCAACTGTTGAAGCCAATGAGAGAAGAGAGAAGGAGGAAACAAAGACTATAAAAATTAAGAGATTATACAAATGTCTTTCCCACATTAACAGTGCTTCACATCCTCTCACAACGCTTTTAGCAGCAGACACAAAGTATTTATGATTTCAATTTTGCAAATGGTGATTTGCTATAGAGAAGTCAAAATGAAACCACAGGCTGATTGAATTTTCTGGGACCCATTTAGCACGTAACACAACGAGTCTGCTTTCAAACTGCCTTGATTCAATACAAAGGGCTTGAAAATTCCTTCCAGTATAACTCAAAATTACATCCTGAAGATCACTATCAAGTATTTACGAGTGTACTTACAAAGCAATAATGGTAGTAAATGGTCTCACAACAGTGTACTGCAAAACACCCAGTTTACATCTAAATAATAAAACTCTGCAAGAGAAACAGAAAATTCATTGTACAAGAAGAAAATTCACTTATGGAACTTTCCTGTTCTGAGGAGTTTCACTGAAGTAAATTTTTCTTTCATGGTAATTTCAACTTTCTTCCAGGACTTCAGATGCTACAGTATAGAGTGTGTATATACACAATGCACAGAAAGACCTAGAGTTTTATAGATACGTAACAGGAAATACTCAGTAATTCACTGTTTAGCCATGGAAAGCTTCTGGCTGAGCTAAAAAAAGAGAAAGGAGAATGAAAATTTCCCTGTGCTTGAAGATGTTTAAAGAGTGACTTACATCCATAGTCTGTCCTGAACAGACCGATTTTGACTGATAAACAAAATGTCTGCAAACCATAAACTGACTCAGCCAAACAACATTTACACTGCTAAATAGGAAAACAAAATGTTTCTGATTCCACACAGCTTAAAACTTGAAGATGTCAGTGTATACTCACTCTCCCATAGCCCACGATGGACAACAGCACAGAGGTGGCAGATGTCTCTGCTGATCTTTCGCTTCTATTATTAATACGAGGTTTGGGTACCGGTTGGTTAGATAATTTGAAAGAAAAACCATGAAATTATAGATGACATAAGCTTCATAGCATTCCCGACACGTATCCACATATATTGCAATGTTGGGGTATTTCAAAGCTATCCACTGCAAGAAGAGAGGTACGCAAAAGGTTACGTGCAAGAAAGGCAGAAGTGGTTCCAATGACAACACTGGCTGGCTGCTTCAGCGAGCAACACTTCAGTAGACAGCAGGCACTAATTAAAGAGGGCTTGAAGCATTTGGGTAATAAGAGAGGGATGCTACAGTTGGAAAATAACGTTCTGTAAAAATACAAGTAGAACTTCAGATTGCATCTCTGCTGCTTCAAATGGAAGCACGTTGAAGCGCTGTGCAAGAGATGCTCTGTATCTGACCACACCATTCAGTCTTCCATTTTAAAGTAAAGAACAATCTCCTACACATGACCTACTCCTGTTGGGAGGAGACAGGATAGAACCATTTGCTGAAATTCCCACCCTGGTTGCCAGGATGGGTTTGAGAAGCAACTTTTTAGTCCATCAGTAAAAAGTTGATTTCTCTTGGTAACTAATCTGTGAATGTTCTGGCACTTTTGCAAAATACAGAAAGGAACAGATTTGCCTTAAAGCAGTAGACATTCCTCTAAAAGTGAATTCCAGACAGAAAGGTGATTTTTTTTTGCAAAACCAGGGTGTTTGGTTTTTTTTTGGTGGGGAGGGAGTTTAAATGGAAGCAGGTCTTTTGAGTTTACTTTACTTCCCCAGACTGTAGTAGAGTGAGTGTTATACTTGGACCTTCTCCCTCAAATTACAAGATGCTTCACATCTCCATCACAGTTAAGAAACCCAAGAGATGACAGATGCTGCAGCACCTCTGTGGACGATGCAATACTGCACCTAGTGAACTGAGAATAGAGCATCTGAATCTGAGGAGAGAACTTTGTGTTCCGCTCAGATTAAGTGCTCCAGGAGGATGCAGCAAAGGCCATCAGGGACAAGAATCTGGGGAAAGATTTCAGTATATCAGAAATGTAGCTCATTTAATTAACAGGTACTTTCTTCCAAAGGAGAATTCTGTACTTGATATTAAACCCTGAGGTAGTTGATAGTCCCCACAGGAAACAGATAATGTTGTTTTCTTCCCCCAGTCCCCACAAAAAAACCAAAGGAGAATATACATGGGGGTGATGCTTCATAAACATCCTATAAATGGGAGAAAAACCACAGGAAAAGTTTCTGGAAAGCTGTCTTTGTGGGGAAAACAGAAGTATTTGCAATGTCAAGAGGTGATGACAACATGTAAACACACACACATCCTGTACAGTCCACGGATGAGTTTGTTGCTTAGCTCGGCTGAAATCACCTCCACAGCTGGCATGTCTGGCCAATAGAATTACCAGTAAAAGAAGTAGATTTTTTTTGGTGGGATCTTACACTGTGCCCCCTGGAGCAAAAAGGAAGAATTTTAGTAGTAAACATAACTTGAGAATTAATTTTAGTACTAAACCTAACTCAGGAAAGAAAGGTGAGGCACTGAATTTTGAGACAGTGCTTGGATCAGCCTGGTTTCCAGTCCAGCCATTACTGAAGGGGGAAGGACCAAAAGCAGGCTTTTGTCATACCCCTTTCCACATCTGTCACAAGGGATACTGAAGGACAGGGTCAAGAAGGGCTAGCAAAAGCAATCCCACAAGCTCCACAAGAATGGAATATCACTAGAACTGTCACTCTGACATACCCCAGGAACAGGAATGCCCAGAAGTTTCTAGGACTGTGATTCTCTGCAAACTGTGACACTGTTTTCCACCACTCCCACAGCAAACAGAATTTATTGAGCTGTTGACAGGAAAAGAACACTTACACTGTCTAAACTGTAAATCGGCACCATCCATAGAATCCTGAAAAAAGAACATTCAATATTACCAGAAGTAATTTTAGTCTGAATGAAATCAAACATTTGTAGCACAGGTAAAGTATGAAATGTTACCTTATTATTGGTTTCTGTAATTCAGGCTGAGTATAATGGACTAAGTGTTGCAGTATTCCCCAGAGAGATATCGGTATAGTCATTAGTAGGAATATCCCAGCAATAAACCATGCCTTGGTATGAATTCCAACCTTGCAAAGAAAAGAATGAAAGATTCAAGTTTCAGTATTATCAAAGTTTTACTGCTACAGGAAGACAAACAAACTTTCTTCTTTTTACTGTGAATAAAGTTTTCAGATGGGTGTTAAGTATGTATCCAAACATTAAGTTCAGGTTTTCTAACTCTCCTTTTCAAACAGACAAAATCTCAAAGTCTTCCTTGCAATCTGTTGATGTGGTTTAAAGTGGAACTTTTGAAAGAAAAAGATGAGAAATCTTCTATAACCAAACAAAAATTTCACCAATAAACAAAAAAAATTGGACAAAATCATAGTGTTGCTCATTATTTAATCTACTGAAAGCTACAACAGATTCCTTACTCTTTGTCTGGACCTTGTCTCAGCTCAGTGCTTTGTTATAAAGTTCCTGAAAGCTTACACATTTAAAGTATTTTTCAGCTTTAGAATCAAGTTCCAACTAGTAATCAAGTCATTTCATTGAACAATATGAAATAGAATATGCATAAATATATAGATATATGTCTGCTAGAACACTGGGCTATGATTTTAAATCAAAGCTCTCTGAAAAATAACTATTATTAATAATCCTAAATACCAAAAAATGACAAAGAGAGCAGACTGTTCTCAGGTTTTTCTTGGTTGAGAGTTTCTTCTCTGATGCCCTATTGTACATCAGCATCCCACGTCTGCTGCTGCTTTCCAGTCCAAAGATTGCTTGCTAGTGGTTTCTCTGCCAGTATCAGATTTAATGATTTCAAGATTTCAGATACCACTTTGATATAAACATCCATTATCCCGAACATAGAGAGGCATCAGAACAGGGTTTCAAAACAGTAAATTTAAGACACAGTCAGGATCGATCTCAGTGTCATTAATCACATAGAATTCTACCATGCAAAACCTTACTTCCAGTGGAACGAGCCTGTATTAAATTGAACAATGTATATTTTAATGGGTCTTTTTCCTCCTTTTTGTTAGAAAAAGCAATGCTAGCACATGGGTGCAATCAGCATAAAAGAGAAACTTCTCCATCTACTATCTCGGTTCTCCCTGATCAGAATTCCCTGAACTACGACCTCGCCAGCGCCAGTATTGCTGCCAAGCATCAACCCCCAAGTTCTGGGCAGGGCAGTGGCAGAGCTGCAGCTGCGCTCCCGCAGACACCAATTCCTTCAGCACCCCATCAACTGTTTAAGCACCAACCGCTACTGAACCGGAAGGAAAAAGAAACCCTGTCCTGTTCCAGCCCGACGAACACACGCAGCAGCACCAAGGAACTTCTCCGGCTTCTCTTTCCCTTGCTGCCTCTCGACCCGGGGCCGAAGGGCGTTGTAAACTACCGCAGAGGAGCGAAGCCGCGGCGGGCGGCGGCCGTGCCCGGGCTGACAGCCTCCCCCCGGTTCCAGGGCCCTGTCCCGTCCCTCACCTCCAG
>VWZY01006253.1:375013-424009 GCA_013399075.1 Chloroceryle aenea
TTCTCGCCGAGCCGTCTCTTGGTTGACGGCGGAGCGACAGCGCCTGTGTGTCCCTGTCCCTGTCCCTTGGGCTTTCCCGGCGCAAGCGATTAATGCCGGTGCATTCCCTGAGGCGGTTTAGCAGCGCACTGGCCAGTCGCAGGTCTGTGGCCGCGGAGAGCCGAGCTCCCGAGACTTCCGTTAGGAAATGCGCGGACAGACAGAAATTGCAGGGACTGAAGTTAAAAGAGACAACTCCTGTAACTTGGCAGCTGAAAAAAAGCCTTTGTCAACAGGCTCTTCTCTCAAACGCCTCCGTGGCTGCTCACCTGGGAGCAGGAGAGGGTGAGCAGTCTGGTGTAGAGAGTATTCAACATCCATTCCCAGAGTGGATTCCCTGAGAGGTTGTGACACGAGGACTCTAGTGGACATATGACTAGCGCAAGTTATTAAATTTCAAGTGTCTGTTGGACATTTATATTTTTTTTCGCTTTGGAGGCGCCTTGTAAATCTGCCAAAACGCCGATTAACTCTGTAGCAAGTCACTGACAAAACACAGGGCTGAACTCGGGTGCCGAACTAAATTAGAGCCTCGGTGATACTCCGCCAAATGTCCAACCAACTGCAGCTGTAAGTTCCTGGGAGGAGGCAAATGGAGATTGCACGTTGAAGTGTGACGGAGAAGCTTTGCTGGGACAAACCATAAAGAGGAAGGAGTAAAAGGTACTAAGAAACAGTGATGGGTGTCTCTAGCTAAATTCATTGCGCTTTTTTGACTTTTTTATTATTATTTTCTTTGCATTGCAATTATTTACCCTGGCTTTCCACTTTTAAGTTACCAACGGTGCAAACTTTTATTTCTTTAATGAAACTCTGTTGGTTAGATTTTTAGAAAGCAAAGTGTAATGCAGTTGTCTCATGGTTACTGGCCTGAATTCCCACACTTGAATCTTTGCAGTCAAATCTGAGTGAAGGCTCAAAGTCCCAAACTCCAAAATACATTCCTTTAAGTTTTATGAACGCTGAGAAAGGGGAAACTGGCAAACTCATCTCTACCCTCCTGAAGGAGAGGAACTTCACTTTACTCATGCTGCTTACCACAAGTATACTCACTGGCCAGTCACTGTAGATTGGTTTTAGTTAATATTTAATTAGAATAACACTGGAATAGAAAAACTAATAACTCTGGTTTTCTGTGATGCCCCAGGGGTTTGATACACTGCTCTGAATCTATGCAAGAAAGATAACAAGGTTATTAAATTGGATACCCTTCTCTGGTAGCAGTTGTTACATAAAGCCACATGGTAAATAAGTAAATACAAATCCCCCCAAAAGGTTGCAGGAGTGCATTTCTGCAAGTAGATTGTTGACTTTCAGAAAGATTTTCTACAAAACATAATGAAACTGCTTTTCTTTTACTGTAAATCTGAGGTGTTAGGGTATTTCCCTGCAATTCAAGTCCAAATGTGTGAGCGAGTAATGCTGAAACAGCTTTGGAAAATGACAGAATATATTAGAAAATGTAAAAAAGTATCTTTTGTAGGGGAGGTGAAACAGCCATTCTGTTGTACTTAGCATTGGTAAGGGCTTAACTGGAAAACTGGGTGGGGAAAAAAGAAAGTGTCTGCTGAGAAGCAACCAGCATGATCAGAAGTTGAAATGCAGGTATGTTCAGGAAAGACTAAAAGAATTGAGTTTAGAAAAGACTTAAAGGAAACATGATCATTGTTAAGTATTTGCTACAAAGATAAGAATTAGATTTGGGTTTTTTTTTGGTGTAGATAGAACAATTGTGCTGAAACTGTGGCAAGAGGAATTGTATATCCTTAAGCACTGAAATAGTTTAATTTTAGTGATATCCACCATTTAAGGTTTTTCTTGGAAATCTTCCACTTCATGTCCCAAAAATGATTCTGGGTTTTGATCAGAAGAGGAACTGTTCTGGGAGGTTTTTCAAGAACACTTGGTGTTTTTCAAGAATGCTCTCCTGGAAGCACAAACCCGTTCATCCTCTTTAAGGGTAAGAGAAGTAGGCAGAGCACGAGCCCCTCTTGGCTTACCTAGAAACTTCAGAGTGCAGCACAGGCTGGGATCTGTCTCTCTGGGGAGCAGCTCTGTGGAAGGGGACCTGGGGATCCTGGTGGGCAGCAAGGTCAGTAGAGTGACCAATGCCTGCTGTGGCAAAGAAGGGCAATGGGATGCTGGGCTGCATCAGCAAGGGCATCACCAGCAGAGGTGAAGATGTCACTACCCCACAAGACTCAGTGCTTGTTTGAGAAAAGAAGGCTTAGGGGAGACCTTATCACCCTTTTCCAGTATTTAAAGGGTGGCTGCAAAGGAGATGGAGACTCCCTTTTTACACGGAGTCACATGGAAAATACAAGAGTTAATGGGTGGAAGTTACTCCTGGGAAGGTTCCCATTGGACACAAGAGGAAAATTTATTCCAGTGTAAACAATCAGCCATTGGAATAATCTCCCCAGGAGAGATTATTGGTGGGTTCTCCAAAAATGGACACCTTTAAGATTCATTTGGACAGGGTGCTGAGCCATCTTGTGTAGACCATGCTTTTGCCAAGAAGGGTTGGACCAGATCATCCTTAGGATGATCCTGATATTCTACGATACTATGATTCTGATCTGTGAGGTTCTAGTCTTCTGTTAGGAAATAACCTTTTTTACTGCTTTTGTCTTTTGAGAAACACAAGGGCATGTTCTGTCTTCGTTGTGCCAAGCTTCCATTGTAAGGAACCAATTCTAAAATAACTTCATAGGTTAAAAATGGTTCTATAACAGAAACTGATGAGTTAAAACCAATATGGCCCTGAAAATCTTGTATTCTTGTGAGCTGTTCTAAATATTCTTATTCCTTAGTTTCACTAACACAGGAAAAAACTGTATGAAACCTCATCCTCGCACATAGATTCATGTTCATGAATTTATAATTCTTCAAAGTACTGTGCAGTGAAAAAGTCATAATTGACACACAGAAGGGGTCACTTTCTCGAGTGCTGTCCGGGTTGTCGGTGAACTAGCACGGCTGTGTGGGACTGCGATCTCCAGAACACACACAAGCTTCCTTGCTTTCAGCAAGAGGCTACATGTGAAATATTGCTAAAAGCCAAGCTGACAGAGTTCATCTTCACTATTAAGGCTTCTAATATTAGAGAAAAGAGTAACAAAGCTACTCCCGGAACTTGGAGATAACAGCTGTACTAGTATCGTTCTCCACTGCTGGTAAAACTGATGTGAGTTATTGTTGATGTCAATCATTATGTACATTCTTCTCTCATGAATTTCAAATTTATTTCAAAGAGAGTTATGTCGAAACAGAATGAACTGGGATTATTCCTTAGTATATGGAACCCTATAAATAATTTACTAAATTAAAATGGCAAAGAAAAGAGACTATTTTATAATTGCAGTTGAAAAACTATGTCATATATTATTAATGAATTATATTTTTATTTATATGCCATTAGTTTCATAGGTTTTCTCATTTTTCCTTCTTACTTTGTATTATGCAAGTGCAGACCCTTAGTGATAACTGGGCTGTCCATCTTGCTTGATGAGAATTTCACTGCGGAGTGGGCAGTAAGGATCAAAATCAAACTCTCAAACAGTCAAAATCACAGACTTCCGCTCTCGGATTATGTGCTGTTACTGTCAGCTCTCTGAGGTGTGCATCCAAGAGCATATAGCTGATTAGTTCACACTCCACTCTGGTGCTTACTCACATCAGCAACTGTTCATTTTTATTTCATTTTATTAAAACTTAATGAGAGTTAAAAAATCAATTTAATTTATTGTTTCAGCTTCCATCATCAATTTTCTGTCAGAGGGCTGTCATCAGTCCTAAGAAATTGATCTTTGTTATGGAAATGCTGCCATCACATTCTGATTGCTTCCTTGTTTCTTTCCTGAATGATCATTGAAGGGAACGGCTGTTGTTCGGATCCAGAAACGTCTGCAGCCAGCAGTTTGGGTGGTAACTTCAGATGCAGCTTCTTTGTTTTCATGGTTACTCTGATCTCTGCACATTAGCTACCCCGGGATTTGGTAGCTACCTACTATCACTAGGTTGTTTGGCACTGTAAAACATGAGCTCCTGGTGCAGTGACTGGAGCTAATGGGAATCCAGCTTTGCTTGGCAAAGCACTGATACAGTTTTATTCATTTATTTTATATAAAATGACTCAAAATATATTAAGCAATGTAACAGCAGGGGCTGTGTAGAAGGAAGTAGTGAACATGAAATAATCAAGTGTAAATAGCCTTCATACCCAACTCCTCAGAAGGGCCCATGTACCTTTCCTATTAAAGAATGGGCACAATGTAAAGAATGTGTGCCAGTTGTTTGGAAATTCAGCAAGACTGTTAGGAAGTCTTCCTGCCACTTGGTTCGCAAAGGAAGGATCTCTCTGTAGAATTCTGTAATACAAAAACCTTTGCATAATTTTACCAGATAGGACTTGCAGTACAGAACAAACAACATGTAGATTCAGTTTTAACTGAGCAAGTATAGCTTTTGGCTAAATGCCCATGCTCCAGATAAAGGACAAATTAAAACTCTTGTTATTTTGGGGATGTTTTCTGTAACTGTGGCAGGTGCAGCCTCCCTGACAGACTAAACAGAAAACCCAGAGTGTGCCGCAGCAGTTTGACAGCTTGGCCATCAAGCTCCACCTCCCTGTATTTAACTGGTGCCTCACGGTCTGGACCCCTTAGCAAACAGGCTCAGGATCTGGGCTTGTCCGGGCTATAAGTGGGGTCTTACACAGATTGAGGGGGTTTCTGTGGATTGAGTGAGTCTCGTCACCATCCCCCCCTTATTTGGGTGTGTGGTATCTTGGGCACTCTCATGTGGGAGGTTTCCCCTTTGTGAGTGAGTTTATGCCCATTTTGGTTCATCTTTCCTTAAGGTTTAGGAGTTAGTTGTGTAGTACTTAATTGCCAACAGACACCCGAACTTGTATTTGGTCAGAAGGAGTGCTGGGAAACTTTGCTTGCAATAACCCCCCATTTTGATTAGGGGCTGCTGTTTGCTTTGTGGGTGCCTCTGTGACAGTAACAAAGAGGACTATATGGCATGAACTGTTAAGGAAGTAATTAATGTGGCAGTGACTGGGCACTGGAGCAATTTCAGTTGGAAGGGACTTAGAACAATCATCTAGACTAACTGTCGGACCAATCCAGGGCTGACCAAAAAGTTCAAGCATGTTATTAAGGGCATTGTCCAAATGCCTCTTAAACACTGACTGCCTTGAGGCCTCCACCACCTCTCAAGGAAGCCTGTTCCAGTGTTTGACCACCCTCTCAGTAAAGAAATGCTTCCTAGTGTCCAGTCTAAACCCCTCCTGGCAAGCCTTGTACCGTGTCCTTAGCCACTACTCACAGGACAGTCCTTCCAGGCCCTTTCACCAGCAATTCAGCCTGTCAGGGATACAGTACTCCATTTAAAGGCCTGTTCCGTTAAGAGACAGACGTGTTACCTCCTATTTCCTACTGAGAAATTATACATTATAAATATAATAATATTAGAGAATGAGAAATGCACTGAAAGGTGCATTTTTTGCAGCAATGCAAAATTGTGAACTTACCTGGGGAAAAACAGCTTCAAGGTTTTCCTTACAGGCATCCCATATTTCACAGCCCTCCACATAAGAAGTCATTTCAAAATCTATAAATGGGGCTGTTACCAAATGTTGCAGAAGAAAAGTGCATGCACTGAGCGATACCAGAGAGTATTTCTGCAGCTATGACAAGTACAGAACTCAATTCCCATGGCACAGTGTGAAGAACCACTAGGGTGTGCTGTCGGCCTAAAATTGAAGCCCTGGTATTTCCGAGACCAAAGTTTCAAAATTCTCAAGTGTGTTGTAAACATAAACCCCTGGTAATTCTCATTCGGAGATATTGGAAAAGAAATACAAAATACGGGGCTTTGTAAGGAAACTTGTGGAAACATTTCCTATCATGCAAATATCCATAGCAGGCATACCTGAAGTGAGAGTTTACTAAACAGTGACTCAGCCTTCACCCTATATTCTTTTATTGAATATCCAACAGTCAAAGTATTGCTGGAAATTATGTGTATTTTTGCAAGGTGTGGTGTCTGTAGTAAGACCTCACATCCATATCGTATGTGCAATAGCTGCAACATCTTTACACGCAAAAAACCTGTGTTCTATAACAAAATATTTGTGCTCTTGGTCTTCTGTTGCTTGTCATAAATGCAAACACTTATAAACCAGTGCTCAGCTAAGCTTTGTGGATTTAAACTGATATATTGAATTACTGTTTCTAAAACCATGTATGTTTATCAAGATGCAGAGTTCTGAAAATTGGTATCATGGAAACATTTGAAGCATGGTTGTTTGCAATTTGTCATTTCAGTACTAGTGACATGTTTTGTCAGCTTTGATACTTTAGCCCAGAAATGGTTTCATATGTTAGGATTTTCCAGCACTTGCCACTTTGTAGTGGCTAACATACTCTTAGGTTATATGTGTAGAAAGTAATAAACCATGCAAGAGAATTTACAGAAGGATCTGTTTTAACTGCTGAAGTCAAGAATATGATGTGAAGGGGTTGGTAGCTGGCAATCCTTTCAAGCTAGCACCAGTTCTTGCAGGCAATCCAGAATTACAGAGCTCCATCAAGGAAAGGAGAAAACATTCTACTTTTGGTTTTTTTGTATTTTTCTACTGGATTTTCCATCTTAAAAACGTAGCAGGAGCATAAAATGTTCAAGATACCTAAAACACTTCAATGTTTATATAGTACAGACAACAGTGTTAGTGATCCAGTAAGTCTTTCCTGTAATCTGGGTGATTGTCTGATGCATCAGGTTTGCATAATATTAACTACCCTATTTCCAGTCAGTCATTCTAACACCGCTTAAAACCTGTGGTTTACTAGAGGTAAGTTTTGGTCATGCTTTCTCGGTTATTCTTGCTAGAATTGAAATTCTGCCAGAACTGAAAGGTAGTGCTGCAAAGTTTTGTGTATTCTTTGAAAAAAAAACCCACAACATAAACCACATGAAAAGATGTCCCTGGCCGAAGAAAACATGTCAGCAGAACAACTCTTGCTTCTGAAGAGTAAGCTTTTCCCTCTTTCTTTCTTCTGAAAGGCAAGAACTGAATTCTAGTGTGAGCGCCAGGAATTCCTCCATTCTAATACTGATGGTGACTCAGTTGTCACCTATGGCAATTTTCCACAAATTTTTATATATGTAAAAAGGAAATATTTGTTCAGGGGCAATATGAGAATTCATTAGTTAATATATATCAATTGTTCTGGAAATCACATTATGCAGATATTATGATTATTTCCGAGCAGCTGATTCTAAGCTGGGATGAGGCTCAGAAAAGGACATAAACACCTGATGCTCGAGTCAGGTGGACTCTAGGTGCCCTGGGTCAAAATTGCAGTTCTAAAAATGTTTCCACATCTGCCATGTAACCCTGGAGATACCCAAGTTTGATTGGAAGCTCAGGCATTTTTTATTATGAGGTGCATAATCTACTCCAGCAGTGCTCATTTGTGTTCTCAGAGGTACTTAAGACTTAATAGGACTGAGCAGCCTAGTAATTATCTCAGGATAATGTCCAGTAGGTGTCCAGAACTTAAGAATTCCTCTGCATGTCTCCCTGGAGAGTTCAGTCCAGTAGGTGAGCTCTGAATATGCATAGTAGGCCAGCACCCTGCAGCAACAGCTGGCCCCACAATGGAAAAATCTGTTTCCCTTCAGACTGTAGCTCAGTGCTTAGAACAGACAGAAATGTGGATGAGATCCAGGTTCCAATTCCCTTGTCTGTCTGAAAGAACTCAACCCCTCCTTTGGCCTATACTTCAGTCAGCAGCAGGCAGCAGACTTTTTAGAATGTAGGAAGGATTCTCCCATCTTCAATTTCACGTTCCAAAGCAGACATTCACTGGCATCATTTAAAAATGTCTTGCAGTTATGGCATATTGCTGAGAAAAAGGAACTGTTGTCAAATTTTACATGAAACAGAGAAACATTCAGCCCTGGAAATGTACAGAAATAATTGTAGGAGTTGGGACTAGAACCCAGGATAGAGTGTTCTTCAGTGAGTGCCTGCTTGTATTCGTCTGCTCCCTATACAACATGATGACTTTCGGAGGTGTACGAATTGCAAAAGGTTTCTTTCACACCCTGTATGAAGATTTTAAACTCTGGATTCAGTTAAGCAGGCCAGGAAAACAAGAAACAGATGGTGTGATACTTAGGAGTGCAGTTCTCTGTCTTTTTCTAAGTCTGTCCTAGGTTCAACAATAGGCATCTGCCAGACATGCTAGAACAGTCTCTCTCTCCCCTTCTCTCTTGCTTTCTTCCTCTGCTTCTCTCCATGCTTGTGGTCAGCGCTTAAAATGACCAGATAAGAAACACTCAGAGTCTGATCTTTTTCTTTAGAAGTCAAAAGGGAAAAATCCTGGTGATGTTAACTGAAATCAGAATTGGACTCCAAGTATTAATGGGAGAAGAATTTTTTTGAGGAGTTTCCTCTGTAATAACTATTATACCTAAAACTCATGCATTTCTGCTGTGATTTACCAAAGCTGCAGTTTCTGCCAAGTCTGTACGTGTGTCAATACTTTAACACAAATTGATTAAAAGGAATTTTATGGCCATTTATATTCAAATTCTTTGAGAGGTGGCTGAAAAGAATGATGAAAAGGAGAAAAGGAAAAGTAAATAGTCTTTTCTTTCTAGAATGCATACATGATATTTCTTTTGTCCTTGGCATGGATATATTTAGCTAAAATATTTGTAACAGCTTGTGCATATGACTAGGCAGTCATCATGGAACAAAACTCTAAAGACAAAGTTTCCCCTTTTTGATGAATGTTGGTAAAACGAAACATGAAGAGTTGTGAAGATGAAAATAGACCTTGATCTCTGCCAATATGTAAAGAGTAATATGACTGGAAGGTAATCACACTAAATGCATTTCTACATCTCTACAAGTACATAGCTATTAGTAGGGGAAAAGAAGTGTTTTTCGATAGCCATGAAAAAAATGTAAACCCAAAATCATTCCTTCAAAGCAGCATAGTTGTTTATACGTGATAATATTAGAGGGTTTTTTTGTGCTTGTAACAAATTGCTTACTTTTGTGCTGCAGCTTAGAAAAATCCATGAAACAGACTGAAACCCCCTGAACTGGGCCTCTCGAAAAAAAAAAAAAAAAAAGGCAAAAAGCTTTTCCATAATTTAAAGTGGCTTTTTAGGCCTCCCGAGTCTTTCTGGCACATCATTCTCAGACCCTTATGGACTGGGATGCTGCCAAACAGCTTTTTTTCCCACAAAACTTTAATAAACTTTGAGTTCTGGACAGAAGAGTAGTGCAATTCCCAAAGAGAGATTTCACTGCAGGATTCCAAAATACCTACACTATAGAAACTACACTTTGAATGAACCCAGCAATAGTTTTCCTTGGTTTTCTTACAAATACAAGAAATTTAGTTCTGTGACTTATACTGGTTTGGCACTTTGCTTTTCTTTGTTTAATAAACTGTTTTCTTTTACCAGCAATATGATCCCTAATACTGTTTTAGAAATTAGATGTCCTTACTCTAAAGCAAGAATACTTTGGTTTTGCCAGACATTAAACCATACCTACATTTACTTACGACCGCATCAAAGTTTCCTCACTACAACGTATTTAGACACATTGCACAGAAAAAGAAACATACTAGAGGAGTCATGGGCCGTACTCACCTCGTGGTTACCATGGCTAGAAGAAGTGAATCCAAGTGAGTCTGTAGCATTTCTTTGGCTGGTATACACTGGTAGGCTTTGCAAAACTTTAAAATTCTCTAACTTCCTTTACAAACAAGAATATCACTTAGACACTGGAATAGACTGCTCAGGGAGGTGGTGGAGTTGTCATCCCTGGAGGTGTTTAAGGAAAGATTGGATGTGGTGCTTAGTGACATGGTCTAGCTGATGTCGTGGTGTTGGGTCATGGGCTGGACTTGATGACCTTGGAGGTCTTCCAGCCTCAGAAATTCTGTGATTCTGTGAACAGCTACCATTGAAAATGGAGCTTTTCTGTAGAGTTGTTTTTCTCTCCTACACTTGCCTCTAACGCCTGTGCTATTGGAGTTTGGCAGAAACTCATTTCATGGTTCCAGGAATATTGTTTGTTCTGTGTGTGCTTGAAATAGTTAAAAGTTAAAGTAACAGGAAATTTCTTCTGCTGTATTTTGAAGGAAGTCCACAGGAGGTGGCAAAGAGAGAGCTATAGCAAAGAGGTTCCTGTTAGTCATCTCAGACTCCCAGTCAGTGTGCTACAGCTGGTGTTCCAGCCGTGGGGCGGGAATACTGAACTTGATTGTTTCAATTATTCTGTGGAGTGTTTATACATCAATAAACATAGAGCATTTATACATCAGGGGATCGTTATCCCAACAGGCTTGGTCCTTTTCTCTGAGCCAGCACTCCCAGGTGCATGGGAGCACTCCCGTAGATTTGGATGGGAGTTGCTTTGACGTAATTCCGAATACAATTTTGAGTCACATGGTTAAATCAGTTCTGAGAGACACTCAGACATCTGTGAAAAATAATAATCAGAGAAAAATTAAAGCTGCATAGTTTAAGGCACTTCCAGCAGAACTAGGTGCAGAATGAGAGTGCAGAAATGCACTCACATTCAGAGACAACCCATGCAGAACTTGCTCTTAATTTCCTCCTTAACAATTTCCCATAAAATTTGCTAATATATATGCTGTAATGTGAAATTCCATCTTAATAATGAGCTTTCATGAACTACTCACTGAGAACACTGAATAGAAATACCACAATGTCTAATACCAGCAATTTAAAAGAAAAGGAGTTATGTTTTGTCTTTAGATGATAGCTACTATCTAATAATACCATGAGATAGGCAATGAACATATATAACACAAATAAACTAAACAGAGTTACCAAAACGTGGAAAAGCAGGAAATCAAACCAAACATACACAGCTTATCCAGAAATGCTAGAAGACAGTGAGGCTGGGGAAGTGGAATGCCCAGTTTTCTGCAATGATATTGTTGTTAGAGATGGATTCAGAATTTGGTGGAATGAAGATAATCAGTGGGAGCAGTGGGACCACTGATGTCATATGTGAAATCAAAGATAATCTGTATTGACTAACAGTCTATACTAAACATGCAAATATAAAGAGTACAGAAATAGCATAATGATAGTTAAAAGGTCATTGTTGTGGTGTCTGAACAGTATGGCCACAAAGACTGGCATATTATGGGAGCTGGAAATGTTGTGAGGGTACAGACACACTAATAATGGAGCCCTTCAGTTACATGAGGTGGTGTGTAAATGTAATGCCAGGACACAGTGCTCGAACGTCCTGTCGAACTGTGCATGGCTGATCTGGCATAGAGATCAAAGAACTAACAAGTCTGAGCTTGACTGCAGCTGTTCAGAGGAATGGGGTAAAATACTGCTATTAAAAAAAAAAAAATCACAAAATTATGTTTTCTGAGAGTCATTGAAGATGTTCACAAGGGTTATCACATTGATATAATCTGTCTGGATTTCCAGAAGACTTTACAAGATTCATCTTCAAAGACTTAAGTCAACTAAATTTTGATTATACAAATACAATGTTAGGAATTATTATTAAGGAATAATAGAGGGATAAAGAACAAAATAGATCATGAATATGCTGCTGCATCTAGATCACATTGGTCTCTCTTTGATCATCTTGAAAACAGCATAGTAGAACTCAGGAAAATACAGACAAGATTAGAAGATGATCTGTGGTGGAGAACAGCTTTCATACAGCATACGAGTAATCAGACTAGACAGCCCGGAAAAGACATCTGAGTCTATAAACTTGTGAGTAGCAGGGTAAACAAAGAGCTGTAGTTTACCAGCTCTTAATACAAGAACTAGGGGATATTGAAGGACATTATCAAATGATAAGTTCATAGTATAGCCAGACAGAGTGTAAGTTAAATCACTGGATTAATTGCCTCAAGGTGCTATGAATACCAGAGGTTTACATTGAGTCAGAAAGATAAATCCTTGGAGAAATACCCACTGTTTACCCCAAATGTACCCATTCTTACCCCAGTTTGGTGGAGGCTTGGATAGTCTACCAGTTACTGCCTGACTCTGTGTAACTGTTGTAGGTTTTTAAATCCTTATGAGCATTAATAGCAAGAGAGACTGCTCATACATATGCATATACATATATACATATACAAAATAGAGCTGACTCTTGTGCTGGACAGGAATGTGTTAATCCTACACAGAGAGTTCCAAATTAATTTGGTTTTATAGCATTATTTTTTTATTGTCCCATTTAAAAAAAATATTACTTTTAATTTTGAAGGACCTCTCAAGAAATTGGTTTGTCCACTCCCTAAACTATATGCTACGAAACCTGAATGTTTTAAATCACAATTGTATAATCCACATATAATTATTCCACATAAAATCACACTACAGTCACATATTAAATCCCTACCTTCTGACACTTAATGTGTCTGTGTATTCATCCCAAACTTCATTTCTCTTCTTTGCTGCCGTATTTCAATTGCAAACACATCACTTACTTGATGATCACAGTCACCTGGAGGTTTGTTTCCACAATTCCATCTTCCCATTAGAGAGCATCTTCTGATTATCTTCTTTAAATATATTCCTTTCCTTTCCCACAAATTGATACCATTTATCTTCTGACAATGTTTATCTCAGTAACAGTTTATGGAATGGATTTAATCCATTAGGCAGTGTTGTTAAAAAATTAAATTGATTTACTTCCTTGTTTATAGCAAATCTTTCATCTTCTAAATCCTTTTTCATTTTAAAGTAATACTTGTGAAAGGTGTGGGTTGATCGTCCTAAAATGTAAATTCTCTAACTATGCTGGGATCATGAACAATACAGCAAGAGCTGTAAACTCCCACATGGTTAAATTCCACACATTGCTGTGTTAATTCGCTTCAAGTTTGACCTGAAAGGCTTCTAGGCAGTGTTTATATTGTCACCAATATAAACCAATTTCCAATACAGCACTCCTGCAACTCCATGGATAGAAACAAATGGTTTGCATTTGGGTGGGTTTCCTTCTTTTTCTTGTAAACCTGTAATTTTTTCACAGGCAGGTTGTTTCTGTTAGATTCCTCTTTAAGGGTAAATTCTGTTATTAGAGTCCTGAAGACATTTTGGGTTCTGGACCTGTGTTTCTTTTCTAAAAGTCATAACTAAAATCACATGATCTAATTCTAAATAAATTAATTTGGGTTCTTGTAACCATTAATTGCAGTAGCCCAGTCTATCATTTGCTGTGCTGTTAAGTTCAGGCTGCCTAGGCTGAGCTTTTTGTCTTGTGTAGTGAGATTAGAAATACTAAATCTAGATTGCAATTAATTTGGCTTTATCTGTTTGTATCTGTAGTTTGACAGATCTGCATCTGTTATAAAAATATTAATCCGTTGCAAATATGACTTCAAAATCTTCTACAATATGTATATCTGAAAGTTAAACATTTTGTTTACTGCTCTTAGCTTAGTATAAGTGTTGCATAAAACCTTTTGCTTCCTTTATGTAAGACAGAAGCATTCATCTTTTTTTTAATTGTGATTCCAAAAAGGCTTTGAGAGAAACATTGTGAAAAATTGATAGAAATCCCTTCCTAAAGATGGAAAACTCATTTTGATACCACTATATAATTGCTTTTTTCCTCATTAATTTCATCCTGTTTCCCATAATCACCTGCCCTACAACTGTTACATATGAATTACTTTATCTTCAGGAACTACCCTGCCAGTTCAAGCTAGATTCACATTCAGAGTTTTGGTATATGGCAGTAATACCTAAGGCAGGTTTTAGGCCTGGATAACATTAGCATTTGAAGCAGTGGAAGCAGTCAAGAGTTCAATGTAAGTTAATTCTTCCTGCTTATTGTCAGTGATAAGCTAAGGATAAGAAAGGATCTTGGAAAGCAGGACAAGATAGTAAGAGAGACATCAAGGACAGACTGTAAGCACTGAGTCAGAGGAATTGGCGTTCAACACACAACTTCTAATTTTTCTAATTGTATATTAGGCTATTTAGAGAAAGATTCTATTATCTTTTGTGTTTGCAGAGTCCTCAAGGTTCTGCAGAGTTTGGATAATGAAAAATAGCTAAAACTGAGTATTTCTTGCAGATCACTGCTCAGCATCAAACTTTTGGTATTAAACATCACAAAGTTTCATTTTTAATGTTTTATAAAATTGTTGTGCTGCCTATGTTGCCATGGGCTTGCAGAGCATAGTTTTGGAAAAAAATATTAGAGTATTTATACAACATGTAGTTGAAGCAGCATTTGGAATAGATTTTCAGCTCCCTGGTGAGCTCAAATTGTTCTGGCATTGCACTGTTTGATTATTTGGGTTGGTCAATCCTTTCCATTTTCCATCGTGGCACCCACTGTAACAAATGGTTGCTAACACGTCTGGAACTGTTAACCAGTTGTAGGCATAGCATGGCAATTGGGTGGCAAGGCAGTGGTAAAGTAATCTTACTTGAGCTAAGACATAAACAATATTTTAAATTAATTGCCTGGATTCAATTTTGAGACTCAACAGGGAGAAAGTTAACTAATTATCCAGTAAAGTACGCAATGTCTGGTTTTAACTTTGATTGAGGTAATACCTTCAGCTGGTAAATAAAATGACATCCTTTTTTATTATTATTTCAATCAGTGTAGATGCATTCAATTCTTATGGGAGCAAATTATAATCTCAGGTAAGTAAAGCTAGACTGGCTAAATCTTTATGCCATTTTCATACTTTCCAGGCAGGTTAAAAAATGAGAATATTAAATAATAAAAAAAAAAAATCATAAAACAGCATGGATAAAATGTATGAAATCCTTAACTAGAAACATAAATTACTTACAAAACACAGAACTGGTATACAGTTCATATATAGGACCACTTCTTGGGTGAAAAATTTGGAATTCTTAGGTTTGAATTTGATTTTTCTTTAGCTGCTTTTTTATAATGAAGTTATAGCAAATGAATTTGTAGATTATCCTCATGCCTTTATCCCAATGGTATTTCAAATAAAAGCTTAAACAAATTTGGGTGTCCAGGCCAAATTCTTATATTTGTCATCTAGTGAATTTGGCAATTTTCAAACTTACTACTGTGATAGTCTCTTTTCAAGATATCGAAATAAACTGCGATTGCTATGAACGTGTTCATCCTTTTCTATTCCTCAACAAGCACTCTTATGTTTAAACATGTGGTATTGGATTGCCCGTCAGGCTTATCAAGTGTAAAGTCATATGCAGCATGGAAGTCCTCATAGTTAAATTACAGGAGGTTTTTTTCTGCTTTCTCTCTAAATGGCTTACATTTATTTAAGTACATGGAAGAGGAAGAGGAAATCATGTTTTGTCTGGTTTTTTTGGCTGGTTTCTTTCAGTATACAGAAATGCACTTTACATGGAAGAACAACCACCAATTAAAGTCCTTTGCAAGCAAATTCTCATAATTCTCACAAATGATCATAAAAAGGATATAATTCAAGATTTTATTCCTTGATTTTGGAGAAGATCTTATTTTAATTCCGGTTGAATTAACAAAAGTGATGAAGTTTCTTTTTTTTTCTGTAAAAAATATGAAGATCTTTTTCAATATTAGAACCAATCTGTAGTATTAATTTGTTAATTTTCTGTTTAAAATGTGACCCTAAACATTTGTGACTTTTCTGGTAGCATGGTTTAATTGTGCTTCTGTGTTGGAATGCACCATGAATACATGGAGATGGCGATGGTTGCTTTATTAATACTGTGTAGATATTTGAAAGGAAGCTAATCCAAATGTATGCTTTATTCAGAGACAATGCCAAGGAGGCCAATGTACAACAGTTTTGGAGGGCAAGAGACAAAAACTTTAGACAGAGATTTCAATAAATATGAAATGTGGCTACAGGATGGCACAATGGTGTCTGGTAATGATGGATTTCTAATCTTCCCCTGTGTTTAAAATATATAGCATAATGATGTTCCCTTGGCTGGCTTAGGAATGCTTCTCACTATCATTTTGGATGCTTGATTCAGTGACTCGTGGACTCAGCCTTTTTACTCCCAAGGCCAAAACAGCATGAGATTAAAGTAAAGGCCTTATTTTGAGATGCACCAAGTATTTCCAAATCATTGATTTCAGAGCCGTTTGCAGGTGCTCAGTTACTCTGAGGAATGTGGGCAGAGTGCTGCTGAAGAATTATTGTAACATTTATTGTCTTGAGCTTTATTGCAATAATAATCTCTGCAACTGATTAAACTGAAAAACTGTGATTCAAACAACAGTGCATTTCAGAAGCAATAGTATCTGTACAAGGGAAAAGCTGATTCTAGATGAGATACTAGAGGTCAGTTAATTTCATCTTCCTTTAGAGAAACTGGAGATGACTGACACTTTTTGATTGTGTTCTTACCTTCCTTTCCCACACATGAGCTAATGATAAACCGTGTTTCTCTTAGAGCCACATTTTAAACGTGCCTGGTTTGGGTTGTTTTGTTGTTTGTTGGTTTTTTGTTTGTTTTTCTTATACAACTTGGCAATTGTTTCTGTTCTGTAAACTTTTATGTGACTTCTCTTACTCTGATTTTGGAGGAAATTGCCTTTATTTAGTCTTTGAAAGGGTGAGTGTGTAAAGGAGGAACACTTCACTGAGCCAAGCTTTGCACAACTGATTGTCTGGAAGAAATTTTGCGAGGCAATGTTAGCATGCAGTTTGAGTATGTTTCTTCTAATGAAAATGCATGCTTTGCCTCAGGGACATTTGAGCAGAAGTCTGTTCATACAAATGCAGCAGAATTTGAATTTGTCTTCTCACAAACTGAAACCCATAAGGCTTCATAGAATCAAATGATATAGTAACAAGATTTTAAATATGTAAATGATGAGAGAGAAACAGCAAAAAAGCAAGCAATTCCACAAGCAATAGAATTTACAAATACTAGTTTCCAAGAATTTGTGTGTTGTGGTTTGATTCTCAGATGTCTTACAAGTTGCAAGCTCTGATCAAAGCCTTTTCTGCATCTGTAATGTTAATAACATCTATCATGTGAATTTGTTGAGTACATATAAACTCCATTTCAGCCATTTCCTACACAGAGCACAGCAGGCTCTTGTTCTTCTAACCATCCTACAGTTTTTGTGAAATTCTCTGTAACTTCATCATTATGAGAGTCTGTAGAATTTATTGAGATTAGGTAGGGGATTCATAGTTGTTTTTAAAAAAGGGCTAGACAAGTGAACACTTGAAATGGACTGTATTAAAAGCAAAAAGAAACATATTCAGGTGTGAGGGTTGCATGAGCCTCTTTTCACAGAACCCAGCTAACAAACAGTTCTATGGGGTGAGATTTATGATGAACTACTACTACCTAGGCACCTCTGCCCAGAGCAGGGGAGATGGCTAGGTCAGGTCTGAAGCACAGTGTTTCCTGTGTACATAAATACGAGCATAAATAAAAGTGAAACCCCATGTATGCTGTATATTTTGAGGAAAAAAAAATACAGCAAAGAGGAAATGTTTAGTGAGGTAGTTTGAAAAAAACCTGCATATTGAAATCAAGGAGAATAACTGGATTCTAAAATGAGAGAAAACTCTGTAAAGCGTTTGAAGTTGAGATGTGAGACTGCATATAAGAGGAAACAGACAATGAAATTGTACACTGACTGAACTGAAAAGAGTTGGGAATTGTGAAGTCCACAGAAAAGATGATTGTTGTAGTTAAATGGGTTTTGTTTATGATTAACAGATGTTACAAAAAAGTGTAAGAAATTAATCTGAAACTTGTGGAACAGAGATCCTGTCAGCTGCAGAGAAAAGCTCAGCTTGGTTCAGCTGAGAGGAATGCAAACAGCAGACATAAGCACAACCATAAATAAGGGAAGGATGGAAGGATACTTGTGGAAAGTTGTTCTAATGTAAAAGAGAAATCATTTTCTGTGCAACAGCAGAGGAAAGTCCCAAGTAAACCTGCATTGCTTTTGATGAGCAAACAGAAATGCTAGAGCAATTTTTGCAGAACTTGACAGGAAAAGTAAAGGGTAAAATTAAATAAGGTTGAACTTTAGAACTATGGAAGGATTTTGTTGGGGTTTTTGGAAAGGAAGGTTTTTCAGAAATGAGGATAGATACAATGTTAGGCAGAATATTTGCCATTATCAGTGGAAAAAAATAGGAGAGAATTAAAACTGAAGTCCCTTAGTATGTTTTACAGAAACTGTTCCCCCTCACCATAATTGCCACATCATAACACCCTTTGTCCTTATGATTGTTTGTGAGTGGGAGCAGCAGCCGCCAGTGAAAATGCAAAAGAACATGCATGGCAAAAACAGCGCCTGAGACCTCCTGAGACCTCGCTTGTCACTGTTAGTTAGGCTCTGTCTGTCCTTCTACTGGCTGGAGGAGGTGGAATGAGGATCGCCAATTAGTTTTTGCAGGCTTTGATCTCTATGTAAGCTTCTAAAAATCATTATAAAACATTCTGAAAAACACCTCTCACTTCTGTTAGATACTTTATCCTCCTTTTTTGTTTTTTAGTTAAAAAGTTTTGTGTTCTATAATACTGCCACTAAGGTCAGTCAGGTCTTTGGGGAGCAGGAAGATATTTTTTCCATCTAGGCTGAACTGGCTTAAAGTATGCTTTGTCTGCACATGCACTTATGTCTTTGCCATGTAAGAGAGCCTACTAATGGTTTGAAGTGTTAATGGTGGAAGGAAAACTGTTAGCTTTTCATGAGTCGTGCTGCTAAAGCCTAAAAAAGCTATGTTTCAAGGTCTGAAACTTTTGCAGGTAGATGTTGTTTTTTCTTGGTAGAAAATGAGTCCTAAAGTTTCTTTCTAAGATTGTCTCTACCGCTCACTGTCTTGGGTAGACAGATTATTGGTTTGCTGCTATAGTATGATTTTTTTCATCTAACCATCAGATTGATAACAGAAGAGGGAAATGCACACAAAGCTTTTTCCTGACTTGAAGTAAAGAAGGGGCCATTTACAACTTACACCAATTCCTCACGTCTGTTTTCTGTTTATCTTTGTAATCTCAATCCATTCTGTCCAAGGAGCAGTGAAGCTGTCAGGATGTAAAGAGACTCAGTAACTCAACCTTCTCAAAGGAGTGCATTGTTACTCAATTACTATGATTTTTGATACAGTTTGAGGATGAAATGTTTGAATAAAATTCAGCCAAGCCTTATTCAATATCACGCTTTTAGGCACTACTACAGAGCATTGCCAGAAGACTGTATTTAGGTTTATAACACATGAACATCAATTTGTATATATTTATACACGCATATATATCACAGAGACAAAAGCACACAAAAATACATAAACCAATCTAAAGAACTTTTTTTTTTAATATGCTTTAGAAGATTTCTGTGAATGTAAACATTTGGGAAACTTGTGCAGCAGAAGTCACTGTAGGCACTAGCATTTTGACCTCGTAAATAAAAATATGCAGGATTATATCTTTCACTTGAAACACAATGGGCCTTTAAAAATTTGTGGAATTTTAAGTACTGCTTCTTAGCCTGGCACAACAGACGCTATAAATTTCCTAGCAGATGTGTGCATGAGGCATATTTTATATGAGACCACACTATTTAATTCCACTCTTTAATGTAAGGGTACCTACTGAAAATTTTTATAGCCAAACAAGGAATCTCTTGCCATGTAGTCATAATGGATCAAAAGAATAAGTAAACCACCAGTTTACATTTATGCAAGCAATATTTTCTGTATATTATTCATAGCATTTGTATGGTTAACAATGCTAATAATCTATCAAACCCCATTAAAATCTTTGAACGTTGTGAGAGTAAGACAAAGAACTCTGTAAGTCCTTTTGCACATCCAGCTCGTACGGCGTTCCACAGTTCTGCATTCCCTATGACTATAACTTCATGTTCACAATGTGTAAGTAATTTTGTGCATAGCTGCTATAATAATAACCATATTCTCAGAACTCTTTGGACAGCTTCAATAATGTTTCACTGTGTTCCACCAACCCTCATTTCAGTTTAGATTTAATGCAGCTATAGTCTACATAGATCAATAGGTTCATACAGTTTAAGAATTAACGTGGCAGGTTAATTAAAAACATACTAAGGTGCCCTCTGTGGGCATGTTTCATTCTTTTTGCTAATATAGATTATATTTATTATGTTTATTTTGTACAGAGCATTAGAATAAATAATACAGTATAGTACTGTATTATTAATACCTCTTTTTTTTGGTATTAATCTGTGCTTAAGTGCCAAATACCGATGCTACTTTAAATGGTCTCTTCCTATTTTTGAGTATTGAAGTGCTACAAATATGAACTGCCCAGTTAAAGTCCTGACCCATTGTAACATAAGTAAATGAAATATTGCTGTTGACCAATACATTTTCCAACACAAACCTGGAAAAAAAACAAGAAGAAAAACATACTGGTGTACGGAATATATCCACCACACAAATTAAAGGACAAATGGGCAGAGAGAACATACAGTCACAGATTCCATTTTGATATCTTCTGAAAAATTCCAGAGTGATTAATTCTAGGTGACAATCAGGTAAAATACTGTATTGTACCAGTCACAGACACTGGATAGTTCCTGCTGTAGTTCAAGTCAGTTTTTGGTGTCCTAGTCCCATCAATGTCATTTTCAGAAGCAGAGTTACCATCCAGTGCATCTCGGTTCACAGAACATCAGTTATAACCAGTCAATCTACTCAGTCACCTCTAGAATTAAGGATGCACATATCTGAATTGATTATGGGATAGTCACTGGGCTTCCTGTTGAAATAGCTTTGTTGTGACTTTTTTTTCTTGTTTGATTCTGAAGTGGTATCAGAGTCCTTAGTTTTCAGTTTATGCTGTCTTTATGGCTGCTTCGGTCTGTATTGTGATTGTTCAGTTCGTGATTTTTCCACTGAATGCTTGTTCCATTCATGGGCACTGAAGTCACTAGACTCTTAGACTGGGAGCAGCAACAGCAAAGACATGACTGGAAATAAGGAAAAAAAATATATATATTAACAGAAATCTTGTCACTCTACACTGATTGCCAGCCATATTTTTCATTCATAAATGAACAGATGATTCTACCTGAAGGGAGCGACGGCCACGCTCAGGCAAAATTTTTATCCTAGGATGTAATAATTCTTGTGATTAAACATCACAAATGCAGCAAATTAGGCCCAGCACGTGCCTCTTATTTATGAAAAATTTTCACAGTATCAAAAGGGAAATTTGTTTGACTAAGGTAAATTAGACTGAGAACTGACAGAACTTAATACATATTTTCAGAGCTTGCTTGTGATTTTTTTTCCCTCTTTATCACCACACTTCAAACTTAGGGATCATCATGCTGCTTAGCATAAAAGAGAAAAGAGCAAAACTCCCCAGCCTGTGACTTAGGGCTCTTCTCACATCTTAGAAGGTGGCAAACTGTTCAGCAAACGGGATGGTGACTACATTGAGGTGTATCATTTTTCATAGTTAAGACTAGAAGATCATTCAGGATCATACTCCTGCATTCTTCACAGGCAGATAGGGTCAGTTGTCTCTTCTGAAAGGAGTAGAAGGGATTCTTTAGCAATCCTCCCCTCCCTTCACAAAAACTAGTGCCTAATTCTGTGTACATAGAATCTCTACTTCAAGGGAAAGGGTTAGGGCAAGAACAGCAGTAGATCCATAGCTTCTGTGAACTCAGTGAGAAGAAGGGAGTGTTGCAAAGAGGTAAAGCCAGACTTAAGATATGTGCACTATCAATCTGTAGGTGAGTGTGTAAAACAGCAGGAGGGGGTTTACACACCTCAAATACAAAATGGAAAGATTACCCTAATTAATGACCTTGGTACTAGAAACTATAATAAGAAGCTGGGAAGGATTAAATAGTAGCTGAAAACTCTTTATTTAGAGTTGTATGATGGTAATTTTATTTGGAAGGAAAAATTGAAGGAATGAAGTCATGATATGAGGAGCAGCCTGGTAGTACCCGCTGTTATTTCTCTCTTTCACCTGAGGACAAGTTCCGGCATACTGTCTTCTCCACAGTTCCCAAATGATGTAGGGTACCATAAAAAGCAAAGCTGACTTTTTCTTTATAATGTGAAAATACTCCCTCAAAATAGTTGTGAGTCTGGGCAGGCTACAGACAAACAGGGGTTCTGTATTTGAATAATTTGTCACGTTTTTTCAGCAGGTGGTACCATCCTGTCATCTCTTGTTTTTCTTTGCAGATAAAGCTATTTCAGTCTTCCATCTCTTTACTTACTTTACTCTCATTTACTTTCGTATGGTCTGATTTTCTTTCTTCCTGTATCACCTTTATTAGGAGAGCAGGCACTTGCAGGGGCACAGTGTCACGAGGAAATTATTTTAGCCTTAAAATATGTTTTCATGTGTAGGAACTGGAAAAATGCAGGTAAAAGCCATAAAGCATATTTAGTTGCCAAAGTCAACTCAGGTGCCTGCTTTGGTATTCAAGCCTGGAAGTTTTAGTCATTTGTGGGATTTTTTAACTGTAGGCAGCTTGCTGTCCTATGTACGTGTTCTTTGTCTTCATCTGGAGTAGGAAATATGTTACCAGCCAAATTGTATTTCATGTACATGTCACGTGCAGAGAAATAGCATTTACAAGAGTGTGTCTACTGCAGTTTACATGTGTACATATCAGGACTGTGTTAAACTTACTGGTTTGTCATTTCAGGTAAGTGGGTAATTCCACTTTCAGTTTGGTATGTGTGCTATGTGAGCTGCCAGCTGGTAAACTAGACAATTTATCACTGTTCATTCCTTTGCATCTCTCTTCTTCAAACTGTTAAAAATCAAAACAACTAAATGGTTTCATACAGTTCATTAGCTGGACATAAAATCTTATCGAGAAGATCTTACCTGGAAACAGTTTTTAAACTTCTTGCTCACAAAATACAGAGCTATTGGGTTTATACAAGAATTCATGGTTGCCAGGTTGATGCTGATGTAATCCAATGGCAGCAAGAAACTGGGCAACAAAAGAGAAATTAAAACTTTAAAACTGTTCATCTACTGGAGAAGCATGCATGTTCTTTGTGCTTACAGCCTCTTCTGTCACAAATCTTAATTCTCTCTTACCTAACTCCCTCAATCTAATCTTGTACCGTGCCAGATGTATAATAACCTGGCTCACAAAGTTCACAAAAGCCAGGGGAAAGTGATTGCAATGGTGACAGAAAATATTTATCGCAATTATGCTACCCCATTAAAACTGAACCCCCTGAAAATGGGTGCAGCTGTAAAGTCATAAAATAAAGTGGTTGCTCTTCTAACCCCACAGTTGCAGGCACAATGGCATTTCTCACATAAACTTCAAGTGTGCAGCATTGTATTTTTCAGTATAAGAAATTGGTTGACATAGGAAATGAAGTACCTGAGCAGTTCACATCTGCCGGGGTCTCTTTCATTGTATACCATCTTCTTCAGAATTCGGCTCAAATGGAGAGGGAACCAGCAAAGAGCAAAGATCACAACTAAGCAGAAAACTGTCTTTGCAACTTCTCGACGCTAGAAAAAGAAGATAACTGTGACTGAGTGCCTAATTCATATTAGTAGGCTGTTGTAGTATAGTGACGTTGGCAGCAAAGTAATTTAAATCCCCAGAGTGCAGTTTCCAGACTACCTGATGGCCCTGAACTTTTTTTTTATGGGGCTTGTCATGTCCTTGATTCTGGCCATCCTCAACAGAACCTGCTCATCGCTGAGACTGAAGAACACGGGTCATTCCCAGGACACTGTAGGTGTCAACCAAGGAAAATCCACTACTGGGCTTTCCTTAACCTGATTGCTTCCCCAGTCTTTCTTTTCCCTCTGCAATGGATTAGTTTTTTAGCAGTCCCTCAGAGAAACCTTTCTTCAAAAACATGCATAATCTGCAAGAAAACTTTTTCATCTATGAGGGAAACTGAGATCATCAGTCAATAAACCACTTGTACCTAATCCTTGATGTGGGGCAATCTGTAAACAAAAGGCACCTAAATGAGCTGGCAATAAAAGTTCCATTCAAGCACGTCCCCAGTCAGGATGTCAAATTCTCTCTGAGGTATTATTTTATATTTAGTATGCATCGTGTTACATAAAGGGATACTGCACAGTATATTAATGTTGCAGTCTGATCCTTGCTATGTGATCTTAATGTGTAAATAGTTCCTCTGTGAACAAAATGTTAGAAATGTCTGTATTACAGCTTAATCTCGTAATACTTAGTCAGGAAATAACTTCAATTTAATGGCTATTTTAGGTGAGATCTAGAGAGTTACTGATGTTTTAGTGGATTTTTGACAATGCGTAGCATACTGCTGGCGTGCAGCAGGCATGGATTTGATAAAGATAAGCAGATGAAGGGGTAGCAATAACACTTCTGAAACTCAAGGTGTAATGTAACCCTTAACAAGCATTTCAAGGCTCTGTCATAAAAAATGTAAAGTCAAATGTACAGTTGTTACAGTAACTCTTGTTGGGCTTCCAATATGACTATTGCTGTTTCTTCTTTCTTATAATAGTGGTTTTATTAAAATACAAAAAGGATTGTGAGTAGATAGTAATGTGGGCAAGGCTGTAGAGAAGGAAGGAAGAAAGAAGGGCCAGAGGTGATAGTTAAAAAGAAAAGCATTTGTAAATTGTGGCATAAAGCCATCCTCCAGCAACCAGTGCGAGTAGCTTGCTGGATACTGCGGGGGAAAGCTGGAGGGTGGATTCCCCGACCCTGTACCGACCATTCTAGTTCCAATGGGTGGAACAGCTAAAGGGAGGGTCTGGACAAGGGGAGGGGTTTTCTGGTCTGGCCTGGTCTGGAATGAACCATCAGAGAAGGAATCTCTAGGAGAAGTCACTCTGTGCAGAAGGGACTGCTTTAGGGATTCACATCTGTGAATGTAGAATTTGAAAGAATGAGTGGAATATGAGGGGCTGACATTAACACAGGGGAAAAGCTACAGATTGTTTTTAAAATTTCAGCTAGGAATTAAACATCAGACAGTGCTGCAAAACCAGCAAAGTGGGATGTGATGGTTCTGTGAGTGACTTTATGATCATTTGTTTGTACTATTCTCCTGTTGCTCTTTTCAAAGCAATTACAGTAGCAGTACTGCAACAGTGCACTCCACTCGATTCTAAACCAGGTTATTCTACAATGGCTTTTTATATCAAACTAAAGCTGCGTATCAAAGTGTGCCAAAAGTAGGGAAGACCCATGGAGTCATATCTTTACAAATAAAAAGAACTACTTTTTTGGCAAATCTTTGTAGTTAAATTTCAAAGCATTTAGCCAGCAGTGATTTGAGGATAAAGAGCAGGCAGGAACACCTGTCATACATGCTTAAGAAAAAAAAAAGAAATGGGCTTGTTTCCAGAGCATGCTGTCTTCAATACCTCCTTATACGCTTATTTAGTCTTGTGTTCCAAGTTTAAATGAAATACTTTAATATCCTCACTTTCTGCAATGTACTGTATTCAAATACACTTAGCTCAAAGAGAGAAGAGCAGTATTTTCAAACATTGGCATTCCTGGTATTTACCTGCTTGAGGTGTTCACTGAGAGCGATTCTCAAGTTGCTGTTTCTCCTGTTTAACATTTCACAAGTCATTAGTGTATAAAAGATGGCAGTACATGCCAGTGGCATGCAGAAATAGAAACCAAACAGCCACCAATCCTTTGCATCTTTGTAAAACTGTAGATAAGGTAAAGAAAAGAAGATATTTTATTACAATTCACTGGAAAGTACCATAGAAAAGTCCTGGAAATTGTCAGTTGGTACACTGGTATTTGTTGATTGGTAAATGGCACAAATGATGTAGACTTTCTTGCTGTTGATCTGTTTTGTATTGGCATCAAAATGGGAATTGTGGCAGTGTAAACAATTATTTTACCTTACAGATAGCTTGCCTGTACCTTTGCTGCAATCTGTCTTGGGCTGGAATGATTTTTTTTTGGTTGTGTTTTCTGAACATTTACACTCGCTCATGTAAACTGGAACACGGTTTCATGAAACAGGCACGCCAAAATGTAGACAGTGTCAGTCTGAGATAGCAAATCTTACTAAAAGCCTTTCTCAGGAAATGCCATTTACCTCTATGGCTTCTGTCCCCATTCCAAAAAAGGAAAATTCAAAATGTCTTGTAAGTTTAATCACCTTTTATTATCAGTGAAAGATTGGTAGTTGGTTTGCTTATGTACAGGGCAGACAGGAGCCACTTCCTAAGTGTTTCTCTGATACATGCAAAGTTTAGGATGGGTGGCTTCTAGTGGTACAGTTACTTTTAACCCTTTGCCTGCCATTCATACCGTTTGCCTTTTGTGACACAACAGCGAGGGACTTGATTGAGTAGTGGTACTTTGTTGTGTAGGTTTAAGTGTTAACTGTGCATTAAGCTAATATGTTTGTGTATTATGGGAAATACAAAATTTGACAAAACATTTAAAATTACCCTTTTCTGTAGATTTATTTTATTTTCAGCCTTGAGAAAATAGTGTAACTTGGTTTTTAAATTTTATTTTCAGCCAAAAGTGTGCATTGAAATATGGCATTTTAAATACTTCCTGTTGCTAGTCACTGAGATGGATGTGTGTAAAAGAGAACCTTCTTTCTCATAATCTTTCCCCCAGCTTGTTTATTCTGAGCGGATGTGCTCTTGTAACATCACAGTTCCCACACCAAATGTCAAAATGGTAATAACTGAGGATTATATGAGTCCTGTTTGAAAAAGTCAAACGTCTGACATCTTGTTTACATTTAAAACTGAACAGTACTAAACTTTGAATGATTAAAAAAGTGAATGCAATTAATAGACTAGTATTTAATAATGTTCATTTAAAAATCTCCTTCAGTTACACTAGAAAGTTGAGTTACTAAGGAAAAGGAAATGCTTTTGGTATTTCTCCCTCTGCTCCAATGCAGTTAGCTGGTTGCAGAGCTTGCTAATTTTGAGTATGCTGCTGGTATCTAGGCCACAACCCCACCTCGAAAGACATTTTGAATGGTGCTGATTAGCTTGTTTCCTCCTCCTCATTAGCTTCATTGCTGCGTGAGGAGGGGCTACAGGCTGCTGCATAGTTGCATTCTCCTTGGGGGCAGAATTTCCCCTACTGGGAACAGAGCTTCTGCCAGCAGAAAGCTAGAAAACAACATGCCACGTATTTGAAGAGTCTGCGCTGAAGGGAAATCTAATTACTACTTCTGCTGAGAAAAGGATTACAAATACATGGAGACAATTAACTTTTCTGTGGCAAATTCTTCCAAGTCAGACTAGAGTCATATCGGTTGGGTAGCACAACAAAATGTGTACTGTGTGAATCCACGTTATGTTTACAAGGAAAACTTTCTGTCACATCAGTCTACGAGCTTTTGTGAGCATTGCCTGTCAGTCAAGGAAAGACATGGAGTTCTGTGTCACAATAACCCTGAGCAACGCATCAGTTCTGTATGAGGACCTGGCTTTGCGAGGAGGCGAAGCCTACACAAAAAGTCTGTAAATGATTAATTGTGGAATCTGAGTTTCACAAAGCTTACATCAAAGGACAAAACTGGGTTGATTTAAGAGAAGTAGACATTCTTTTGTTTGTCTTGAAAGCCCACATGGAACTGGTTTTCTACAGGAAATGTGCATTTTAAACAAGTTTCCTAGTGAACTCAGCCTCTTGGGAATCATGGTCTAGCATGAATCTTTTAAGTCTTTCAAAGGTAGCTTTAGACATTAATAAAGCTCCTATTAAAAACAAAAGTTAATCGTAAATCCTTACCAACATTTAGTGATTGTTTTTACAGTGTTTGTGGTAGTAAATACTGTAGTTAAGGCTAAAATGGTATTTCCATTTTAATCTCAGGTTTGTACTTGCTTGCAAGGCACTGAAACAAAACACACTCCATTTTGACTGGCATGCCCAACATTTACTCTCAGCTTGAATATAAATGCTAGTTTGTTTCCTTGAAAATCAAACTGGTGTGGGGAGATCTGGAGCTTTTGAGTTATGCTGAACAAGTAAAAGATACTAATTCCTGCTCATAAAACAAAACAAGCTATTCTACTAACCACAATATGGACAGAACAATAATCATTAAAGTTAGCATGCCTATGGAAGACCTGAACTGCAATGGTTATGAGAAGAGAAAAATCTTCTTTTTCTTAGAGAGAGAGGAAATTAAGATTGTCCAGGCACATTTGTGGAGAAAAACAGGCACTACAAATTGGCTGCAGCATGCAGTTCATAAATGGTATTCTTATAACTACAGTATCTACAGTCATATATAGTCTGTAGAGTTTAGAAACAAAGATATAGTAAATCCTGGACAACACTCTTCTGTCTTCACCTGCATTAAATCAATTTCCATTAGGGAATTCCTTTTATCTTCTCTTGCAATTGTCTCTTGCTCTTTCGGCCATCCCTCCAGTCTGTAACACTACCAAAGCTGGGGATCTTCCTCTCAAAAACACTAATCCACTGGTTTTATCTTCTAAATTTCCTAGCTTCATTTTGCCCCATCCTTCCCAATTCTTAGCCCAAGTCATGTTCTGATGCAATAAAAGGAGGAGCGCAAACATTCAAAAAAGAGTGAAACATTCACTCTATCATGAAAAATTCTAGCCCACAAGAAATTGTGGAGTTTTCCTCTGGACTTAAGACCTTGTGTACTAGCTGCCTTCTCTGAGACAAAGCAGCATACTACACCTCTCATTATTAGCGTGCGAGTGGTGGCTGGCCCTTCTCAAGGCTTACAAAGAATTAAGATAGCACTTTTCCATTTTCTCAGTGTAAGTTCAGGTGGGAAATCATTATCCCCCTATGCAGTAAAGATTTATTAATTCTGTAGTGACTACTCACCTGACTTGCTTTGACCAAGCTAATCTAGGTATTGGCAACTCTTAAGCTGCAGAAGCACAGAGGATGAGGGCTATGAAATGTGCCAAAGAAGTCTGGTGTGTCTGAGGCACTCTTGCTCTTGAGTTGCTGTATCTAGATGACAGCTAACAGTGGACAAGCTGTCTACGCTGGAGATGTGAGTCTGTCAGATTTGTAGTCATGATTTTTGTAAATGAAGGGATTATTCTTTGATGTTATAAGTGCTTGTAGAACAGGTAAAGTTATGTTAGAACATAGCTCCACCCTTTTCTTATCTGCTGAAAGAGATGGCTACTGCATGCAAAATGATGACTAATCACATGCTAAAACATGGGCTGTGACAGTTACAAGCTCCAAGGTGTTACATCTAGAATCACAATACCTTCCAAGACTGGCTACCCTGATACATCTCTTGACTGCACTTTCAACAGGCCGGAATTGCAAATTTCTATATTAAGAATGCTCAGCAGTGAAGAAATGAAAATGTAATGTCTGGCTGAAAGTAAAGAGAGGCCACTGTACATCAAGGACCCTCCTTGCACCAATATACATTAGTATACATTTTGCACTTTAGTGGATGAATAAAGCACATTATAATCCAGTTTTTCTCTAACCTATATATGCTGTGGATTCCAAAAAGAGAAGAAAGGGTGTTACTTACCAACATAAAATTATTCGTAGGATTGAGCATGCAGGTAACATAACCTTCATCCTTATATTTGAAAGGTACCACAGCAAAACCAATTGCTTCTGGAATAGCAAGGATGAAGGACAGAAGCCAAATGGAGAAAATTTCAATAGCAGTGATCATCGGGATTCCAATTCCCTGAACACGGCTCCAGGAAGCAACTGCTCTATACCTGAAAGAGACAGGCATTGTTTTCCAACCTTTGGTTTGTTCCTTAAATTCAAAGACCTTGGTTCAATTTTATACATTAAGTAAAATCCTAAAGCTGGTATCATAGACTTGCATTGCTTGTCTTTCCTGTCGGATCCAGGGGCTCTGTCAGCTCTCGAGCCACCTCAGACACAGCAGAGCACGTCAAGGGATGGATAGCAGAGAGCTGGCTGGAACTGTTCTGCTTAGGCACAGAGCTGTGTGGGATTCTGCTCTGTGGATTTACACTATGATTTCTAGTTAAAGTAGGCAAGGTTTGTCAGGACAGACTATACCTTTCACTAGATAACTGAGAGAAGAGAAGAAAAAAAGTTTCTGGGTGCACAATGTACGTGATGCTATCCCTGCCTTGACTGAATGATGTTCTTGGCAAACAGGGGCCTGTAGGCTGTACATATTTTTTAAGTAGAAAATGTTTTGTGTTTTGTCACCTGTGTAACTATGTAAGTGGCAACAAATGGTTTGTAAACTGCATAAGCAGTTTCTTCCTTTCTTTTATTTTTGTACCTCTTCTGTTTGCTTTTCAGCCCTTCTGCACACGAGAAGATCAGTACGCACAGCAGTAACGATTTGGGTCCTGTAGAAATTTTATTAGCTATTTTTTTTTTCAGTTCACGATTCAAGTGACTGTCAAATTAGGAATTACTGGCTGAGGAATTTTATGAATGGTTTCACATGAAGCATAAGAAGCTCAGTAATTAGACCAGAATTTGCTGAATGCATATTAGCCTGCAATTACTTGGTCCCTTTACTCACTTTTGTAAGAGTGATTTGAAAAATAGTGGTAGTACAATTTTTCAAGTGGGTGTTCTGTGAGTTATGTAATCTATAGGATCTTAGTCTAGCCACAAACCTCCCATAATTAGCAGTGGGAAAATACTGCAGGGTTTATTTCCCTCATACTTAGAAAATACAGGTTGTCTGCCAGGAAGCAGACATAAAATACATGCATTATGCATTTCATTTAATTCCACAGTCTAAAATCTGTGTGCATGTGTTTTGTCTTATTTTTCTGTTTGTTTCTCTTTTGTCTCCAACCTTGTCTAAAGTATTCTACTCTTTTCCAGATTGTGTCCTTTCCTCTGTTTAACATTATGGCTCCTCTCTCCCCTTTTCATTTTCTACTACTCATGTACATGCTGTCAACTTCAGTATATTGTGCCTCTCAGTTGCTCTCTCTCCTCTGTTTTCCCATTCTTAGCTATTTATTCCAACTTCTTTTTCATGGACTCTGCAGTCTCTCCTGTTATTTATATTTAGAGATGCACACTATTTCTTTACATATATACAATTAAATAGTTTGCACTCCTATTTAGTTATAACTTGCTTAGAGCATTACTTTCAGGACATCCTGTCTTGATCTGAGAACACTGAAGGTGGGACATCTTTTTCTTTCCCTGGTGGTTTCTTATTGTAGTTAAATCACCCTCACTGTTAAAAAAGTTTTCCTTTTGTCATTTGGAATTTGTCTGGCTGAAACCTTGTTCTGTGGCTTCTTACTGTATCTTTCTCTGCTAAAGATACCACAGGCATCTGATATATCATCTGTATTTCAGTACTGGATGTTATATTTAAGTGGCTTCTTAAGTATCATCTTTATTAAGCAACATATGGAGATCTGTAAGGTCACTGAATAATTTCTGATGCTTTTCTACACCCTCTCCCTCATCAGTCTCAGCTATGCAATAGTTCTAGAACTATAGCTAGCCTTCCAGTAGTGGTCACATTCTGGTTGTGGGTTTTGCCATGGCCCAGATTAGTTTCTTACCATAATTTTACCATAGTGGTATCTGATCAGAATCAAAAAAGAAAATTGATTGTGAGCCTTATAAAATGAAATCAAGGAGTATATGAAAATTAAATCATGGGTTATAGATTGTCTGCTGGACTATCAGTCCCCTATGCCTGCTCTCTTACAGACTAAGTGCTTTTGTTTCGTTGTTCCTTTTGACTGCATTAGAAACTCACTTGTTCAAATAGCACATCAGCGTCACATATTTCTGTTCTGCAAATACTATCAGCCTATATATACTGTAAGTATACTATAAATACTATAAGTGGGAAAAGCAATACAGAAAAGGTAGACACTTGGTCAAGGACATGAGAAGCAGTCACTGTCAAGATTAGTGTCAGAACAGTTCCTAAATAATGCTACTGTTGCTGATACTGATCTGTTCTTCTTCATTGCGAGAGATCACAGCTGTTCTTCAGTTTAAAGTTAGCCAGCTTTTAATACAATAAAGTTCTCAGAGCTTTTTTTTTAGTTGTAAAATCTTGACTTACCTAATATACTTACTGGAATTTGGACCAGATGGAAGTAACTACCCTAAGATTACTGTTCAATGCAATGTGATATTCAGAGGAGGCAGGAAGAGGGTGCATATATATTAAATGAGATCTATATCTTTACTCTTCTAAAAAGCATTTCTTCATCAAAATCTTATCCCTGAGATGTAAGCAAGTGTAAACACTCAGGAAGGGAAATATCATTCCTCTTAGTCACAGTCAGGCACTGCTTAGAAAAAGAGTCAGTGTCATCACCATCATGACCTAGAGTTTAAAAATGCCTGACAGGCTTCTGAAACAAATGTGAGCTTCTTCTGAAGGGTGAATGGCTGCTTTGGGGTTTTCTGTCAGCCTCTTAAAACCCTCGCCACGTCTGAGTGGACGTTGTTTCCCTTGGGCATACACAGTTAAACCTTAATACGCTGGCAGCACGAGTCACTTTGTGCGACCAAACATGAGGTCATATGAAAGAAAGAGGTCTGAGTATTGAGTCAAATCCCAATAATTTTTGTCTGGTAAAGGAAATCAAAATAATGTTTTTCTAGAACTTTCAAAAAAAACTGAGAAGTTAATCAGTCCAATGGCTTCCTATTGTACTTTTAACCAGACGTGGTGCTTTGTTACAGCCGGGACACCAAAAACCAGAAGGTGAGTCACATCTATACTGTAGTCATTCTAGTCTGCCTGCTATGAAGACCGTACTGAGTGCTCCCAGTTTTAGGAAAACTGCAAAGGCAAAACCAGTGTCTTTCAAAAGGGTAAAAGATTCCATACCTGTCCACACTCAGAGCACAGAGATTAAGGACTGTGATTCCCACTGATGCCTTCTGTATGAAGGGAAGGAATTTGCAAAGAAACTGTCCAAATTCAGAATCTCCAAAAGGCCACTTCTGAGCAAGGAGCTAAAAAGAAGATAAAAAATAATCAGAAATAAACAGCAACTTAGCACGTATTTAACAATGGTAATTATTTCTTGACTTAGACACAGCTATTGTAACCTTGAATTCTCAATACCTCCAGCATATCCTTAGTATTGAGTGAATCTGGGAAGTAACTGCTACCATAGAAGCACAGAGCGTGAAAGTTTAAACTTAGGTGCACTGTTGTAGTAATAACTTGCAGCATTAAAAGTTTTATTGCTGTGCTTCAGCCACCAGTACTGAATAATGAAAATCTTACGCTACCCTGTCATGAATGGTTGCAATTACCATGTCCCAGAACCAAGTGGTTGAAGCATAGCTCACAGTTCATAGTGAAATACCTCAGAGCCAAATTCTTAATGCTGCACACAAGTAGATTCTTGTCATTGTAAATGTACCACTGCGTAAGTCATGACAGTATTCACTGCCAGCTTCTTAAGTGTGTGGGGAAAATATTGTATGCACATAATTTCTTCCATATTATGTCTTAAAGGACTAGCTAGCATCCTTATATACATGTGGGCTCTACTACAAGGCAACAGAAAAGCATCCATGTGGAGAGAGATGAATGAGTGGCTGGAGTTGTTTATTTCTAAGGAGGCATTCACATAATATGAATACATTGATTCATGTGAATAGTTTTTAATAATTAGCATGTAAATCTTTCTAGCTGTAACTGTTAAAGCTTTAAACAAGTATACGTACAAATTCAGGATACAAAATCATTGAGCATAGTCAAATCTACAACTGACTGCAGAGTCACAGATCTCCCTTTACTGGGTGCCTGGCAGTAAGATGGCAGATTACTTTCAATGTAAGTAAATGTAATAAGTGAAAAATTATTAACTCCATACAAATTACTGAGCTCCAACTTAGCTGATTCTGCTCAAGAATGGGATCTTACAGTTACCATGAATAGTTGTTTTGAAGAAACTAAACCTTCTCACCAAAAGGGGGTCACTCTTGTGCTGCTGGCTTTTTTAATCTTCTGCAAGTCTTTGCTACTGAGCCTTTGTCAGGGGTAGGGTGCTGAATAAGAGGTAAGATTACTTCTTCATCTGACATAAGCCAGTGCTTCTTAAGCTCTTACTAACCCGTGTTGAGGTGGTTGCGTAGTAGAAAGTGGTGTATCTGACATGGAAATATGAAGTGCTTGAACCAGATAGGTGACTTTGTCAACATCCTCGTGGATGTTTTATCCTCTATAGAAACAGGTGGCATATTTTTAAAGGCAGTATTAATAATTGTCTTCCTGGATAATTAACTAATTCTTGCCACTATGCAGTCATTGGATTTACATTAAGCCTTACTGAACAAGGCTAGAACACAGTATTTTGATGGTACCAGCTAAATTTGGAGATTTTTTTGGCTTGCTTCAGAGGAAGAGAGTATACAATACACGATGGAGTAACAATTATAAGGCAAATCCAAGTGTCTGAAAGCTTCCGAAATCTGATTTTGCTGAATTTTTGAAGATAGTTGGATGCAGACCTAGTACTGTCTATGGAACTAAAATAGAATTAAACTTCAGAACAGTTTTATTTTCAGGTGCCTGACACGGAGATAAGCTGGTGGCAAACCAAGTTTTTCCAATAAATACAGTATGCATGGTGTGCCACTGTCTAGCTGTCCCTGGGCAAGAGCACAAGAAGGAAAACAGAGAACAAGGAACCATAGTTTCATCTGCACAAATGTGCAAGTGCTCATGCTATTGCATCCTGCATGCAAAAAATTAGTTGTGTTCTTTCCCTGATAAACACAGCCTATGAATAATATATTTTTAATATTTTTACAGTTAAAAATGAACACAGATTATACTCTTTGGAATATGATTATATTAACAGAAATTCCAGTGGTTGTTTTCAGAGTTTCTTACAGATCAGTTCTGCCAAGCCTTCTTTATACTTGGGCAGATTTATTTGCTTACAGTGAGTTGACAGTTTGAGATTATCTTTGCAACCACAAACAGCAGAAAAATTTTTTCAGTAGAAGTTTAGGCAATGGAACACACCCATCTAGTAGGAGTGGGTGGATTCTGACTGCAGAATTAGTATTTTGGTTGTTGTAGCCCAGGACTATAATATTCAAACTAAACATTTTATTTCTATTTAAATTACTGCTAAATTGAAACATACTAATAATCACTGCCTTTAAGACTATAAATGTTAACCGTGGGAAGTTAAAATTCACATCTGTCTTTATCTCAGTTAAGGTAGGAGTTACTTTTCTGGGGTTTTTCCCAGCATGAGTTTTCCAGAGGACTTTGCTGTAGAGTACAGGGTGCTTATCACTGAATGCCAGATTTGTAGGAATTCATCTTCACTTTATAGGCAGCCCTGATCTGACTTTTTCACATTCTCTCTTTTTTTATAGCCATTCATCACAATGCCAAATTACTTGTGCTTTTTTCCCCAAAAATTAATACCATAAAGAATTCTGGAAGTAGCATGCTTACTATATGCTACTACATGCTACCTATGTCTATTTCTACATCTGTATCTATTACCTTCTAGATAGATTTGCAATATTATAACAAATGTTTGCAGGACATATCTTTGCCTTTTGCCCACAACTATTTCATGAGTCTTTAGTTTATGTTGAGGCTGTTGGAGAAAGAAGGGGCACTCTGAATCCATAGTAATTCTCCACCCAATTGTAGGCACATGGCATTTCAGCTCCAGACCCTTGTCTGGGTTAGGGAAAAATCAGAATAGCTTTACACATTTTAAAAGGCAACTGAAAGATAGCCACCTATTCATTTTAAGTGCACTGGCTGTGGCTGCAGAATATCCAGCAATAGAAATGAACAAGCACTTTGTAGTGACTATGAAACTCTGCTACTACAAGGCAGATACCAGCTTCAAAAAGAAAAGTGTTGTACTTGAAAAAGGTTCACTAACTCATTACTACTCAAAGGGAAGCCTTATCATGGTTCTAGCATGTACACATTTTCCCACACCCCAGGAAACTCTTCTTTTTTTAAGATTAAAAGTATTTTATTCCTTTTGTTTCTTACACTTTTCCACTAATTGAAGTAACATCAATACCAGATCATTAGATATTCTTTTCAAGTTGTTTTTAATCAAAATCACTAGGAACAGTATTAAGTTATTTGATTTCTAAGATTAAGGTTGCAATAATTTATCTGAGTATACCCCATTATCATTCCACATCAGCATTCCCTTTGGATCAAGTGTGAGTTTTCTTTTCTGTAGGTATTTTTAGCTGACAAATCTGATCCTGTCTTTGGTTTTACTAATTTTACATCAAAACAAGTCCATTGCCCTCCGTTCTGCCCTAGCAGGATACGGAACATTCAGAGAGAAGCAACACTTTTAATTTGTATTAAAAAATGGGCTCAGAGATCTAACTGAATCATTCCTGATTTACTTAGATACAGTAAAAGAACTGGGACTACTGGCTCTGCTTTTCCTCTGGTTTTGTATGTTTTAATCCCCAAACAAAATTAGTATAAAATTTTAGTAGATTACTTTTTTCTCTCAGGGCACAAGGAAGAGGGAATCAGGCTGATTATCCCAGCCTGTTTCCCAGTTCTCCATGAGCTGGCCAAATGGATTGTACTTTTGCAAACCCACTCACAAAATTTCTGAGGTTTCAAAATAAGACGTGGCAAAGGAAGTGCGCTTTTCCCCTTGTGCAGTTTGTGACTTAGGACTATTTCAAACAGTTCAACAGTGGTGCAATCCCCGAGCAAGAAGAGAGTGTAGTCAACAGCATATTTTTACACTGCAGTCAGGAGCCAAGTTTTCAAGGTTCTGCTGCCGGCCTTAAAAAACCTCAGCAAAAGGACCGGCCACAGCTTCCTTGAGCATCCCTCCTTCTCTGCTGCTTTATATGGCCTCTCTGCCCTGATGCTGCTGCAGCTTGAAACAAGACAGCAGCTCTGAGAACATTCCTTTGCAATGATTTTTAAATGTCACCCAGCTGATTTTATTCTACTGCCGTTGCTATTTTCTAACCCTCGTTAGTATGCTGATGTACAAAACATAGATAAAGTCTCACTGTGCACCAAAAGCAATTTATATATAGTCTAAAAGAGAGAATGTTATAATCCAACCACCTGAGTATTCAGCAGTACATGTTCATGTGCATCCCCAGTGTTTATCTAATACTGGGCTGATACTGTGTGTTTACAGGCAGATGATGACCCCGGAGCTCAGCCCAAAATAGATAGACTGGGAGCTGCTACGTAAAAAATGCTTCAGTTCAACAGCTACATGTCAGGAGGTCCTCTTTCTGCCACTTGGCATTGAGGATGAAAGCAAAGGTTTCATACCTGCCCTCTCCTGCTCTGATTTTATCCTAGTGCTCTAGAGCCTGCCTTTTCCTGTATTCTCTTGGGACCACGGCTGTGCTGACACACAAGATCTGTTTCCCAGAAACTGAACTGTGTTTCACACAGATAGTGCTTGCCCCCCGTGCTGCCCCCAAGCAGCAAACTCTCCTGAGTTTCATGGTGTTTCGGTGTTGAGTGATACCGATGGAACAACTCTGACACAGCACTGGCAAGTCAGAGTTTCTGCTCTGTCTTCAGCAGGACAGATAGAACTACCTTCTTTATCCCATGACTTCAGTTACAGTGGTGCAGTAATGGAGAAAGGGACCAAACCAGCAGGCTTCTGCTTGTATAGATAATGCCTGTTTGTGTGACTGGCATCTCTAACTGCTGAGCAGGAGTTACAAAACCACTGTGTTCCAGAGTGATTTCCTTCCCTTGCAACATGGCTCAGAATAAACGACAAGAAAAATTCCTCTGGTTTTATAAGATCAGTACATTGGGTGGGGTTTTTTTGTTTTGTTGGGATTTTGGCAGGGGTAGTGGTGGTTTTTTTGTTTGTTTTGGTTTTACTTTGTTTTTTTTAAGGCTAGTTTCCTCTAGGAGACACCGAGTGTCTCTGTATATTTCTGTCTTAAATTGTGTTCTGCAATTATGATGCCCTTACCTCCTTCAAGGCATGGGCCACGTATGGTGACGTGGTGTTTTGGTTGGAATCCAAGTGAAATCTGACTGAATACAGAAGTGTCCAAGGTCTATGCTACAGAGCTGACTGCATTAAGTGACAAAACGAATGACAGTGAGTAGAAGAAAAGTAGAGGATCTCTGATCTGTAAGACTGGTTAGTTAGGAAGAGGCTCCTGCTTGTGGTATTTTGATTGTGGTATTTTGATTTAGTTACTCAGCTGGGACCCTTCTGTCCCCCGGAAACTTCAAAGGACAAGAATTCACTGAATGTTCTCAAGCCTTTCTCTTCTTCTTACAACCCATATATCTAAGACAGAACTGCATTGCAGGAAAATCCTCACCCGTTTCTTGCTTGGGACCCTCAGATTGTTGCTCATCCCACACATGAAACTCAAGTATGCTCCACCACTTTGATGGACAGAGAGCGAGCTGTAAGGGTGAAGGAGAGAGAACACAGCCTGTCTCTAGGCATTCCTTCATTTCCCAAAGCTGGGAATGACAGTGAGTAGAAGAAAAGTAGAGGAAAACAAGACAGGGCAATACTGAGTATATCATGGTGACATGATAGTTTGGGCTTCTGCTAGCTAACTTTGGTATCACTTGGGTTTTTTTCCTTATATTTAGTTTCAGGATAGTGCCACAGCAGAGAAGGCATTCTGCATCTCTCCAGCTGCTCTTTGCAGGAATTACATTCCTGGGTTTGTAACAACCAAGAACTCTCTTTTCCCCACTTGGGTGTTTAAAGAACTGACTGTTTTTTTCTGGAAGGAACAAAGGTTTTGTGCGAATGCGTGAGAACTGTCAAAGATATTTTTTCCTCTGCATTGCCCTATGGCAGCTTTTGCCACTGTTCTTCTCATCTTTGCCCATCTGAGTAAAAAGGGAGGTAGCAAAGGGACTAATGCCATTTCATGAGTGCCCACAGTCTTTTTCTCCTGCTTAGGCAGCTGTGGAAGGCAATGTATAGGTTTTACACTAGAGAAAACAGGTAATACTTCAGGAGATGCTGAAAGGTAAGAAAACAAATGCCCTGTTTTTGAAGCAGAATGTTCTGTCTCAAGTAATTTGTAGAAAAAATGAATCCTATGCTTCATGTTGTTAAAATGTTTATATTTATTACAAAAATCTACTTAGTGGTTAAGCATTCCTGAAATCTCTAGACATCTCTCCCGTGGTATTTTTGCTGTTTATAAAGTTGGATTAGTTTTATTTTGTTGTCCTGTGGTGTTGGCTAACTTCCCATCCCTTTAGGTAGACTGTTTCTCAAGCTGTGCTGCTCTTCTTCAGGGAAGAAATGAGCAGCAAGGTGTGCTTATCTGAATGGTGAGTTGTTGAAAACAATTTTTTCAATATCTGGGCAAAATGCTGCTTTTGTAATTCTTCCAACGGTGTTGTCTTTTGTGTATTGCTAAAGAGAGTGACAGAATTGCTAAGAACTTACTTAGCAGACCTGGATATGCACAACCCAAACAATTCCTTGCTATCTGTAGAGCTCAGCTGATTGAAAAATAAAGAGAGAGAACATGCTAAAATATGGTGTTAAGCCTGAAGTTTCGAGGTACTGTGCAGCACTACAGATCCACAAAACAGCAAGGCAGGCATGAGATGTGAAATTGAAGATGAGGGAGGAGCTGCCTGTGCATTGAAGGGAACATAATCCCACCTCTCCTCCCCAGATTACAGCCTTTAGTTAATGGCAGAGCAGATCTTGAACCAAGACTGAGAATATCCTTAACTCCTGTCTTCATATGTACATTAAACACTTTCTGCTAGGAAGCTATAGGATGGAAATGGAGAGAAGAGATTCCCGATGGACTTCCCTTCCCTGTTCCATCTTGGATAACTTCTGCCTTAAGGACACAGTGATCAGTTCCTATGCTTCCTCTAGATTTCTTTTATGTATGATCACTACATGGAGACAAATAGCCAACTAATAGGTCATATTCTGAGCAAATGATATGGATTCCTGCATCACACTGAGCTACCAACACATTGCTTCTTGGACTTGCTGATAAGAATTCAGTAAAAGCCAGGATGTGGCTGTTAAGCAGAAGGACTAAGAATCTCCTACTGGTGTTGGTACTTCATTGAGAAATACACGCTGCAGATATGACAAATTTTGCTTTTAAGGGAAGTTTCTAAGTACACTTTATGTCCACAGAGGTGGGCTTGGCCTTTGGCACAAAACGGTAGTTACCGTGGATGTCACTTGCTCTGTTAGCCCACAGGATCAGTCCCAATGAGTCCCTGCTTATGCGTAGTATTAATTCTGTCAGTAGATGTCATCAGGTATGCCAGACAATTTCTGATGAGGAAGAGACTGGTCTAACTTTCATGCATTTGCTCTGATGTTGAAAAACGTCCGTGACTAGAAATGTCTCAACTAAGTCTTCATTTACTGAAGACAAAATGGCTGAAGATGTTTGCTCACTGCCAGCTACCTTCTGTATTTAGACTTAAAATGTTCTAGGTGGGATACTCAGATTTAGATGTTGTTGCAACTGAGGGCTAAGCATGAATGCCAATTTATTAACAGAAACACTTAGTTTCTTAAAAAGAAATCTTGAGCTGTTTGAGCAGCAGGCACTTGTTTGTTCACTGGGTATGTGTCTTTTACTTTATGCTAGTAAAATAAATAGGAAAATGTTTGTTATCCACATTCCAAACAACAAGTTAAAAGCTGGCTAATTTTCTTCATCTACTTCTTTATATACTAATTGTTTAAGGAATTAAGAGGTAAGGCAATATAATTTATGTAAATCTTATGTGGGTCATTTTTCAATAACTAGAACTTCTTTAAACACTTTTTTCTCTACATTGCAGAAAATATGGAAGCAGGGACAGCTCAGGACTTCCCAATAACATAGTTAAACCTTAATTCTGCAATTCCAAAGGTGATGGCCTTGGCCTAGAGTGTTTCGAGCTCCATGAGCTCCAGAAACTACAGACAGCTTTTTGTGTGGAGAGCACCTGTTGCTCTTGCTCTGTCTGCTGAACTTCAACCAGTGATAGCGGCAGCCAAAAGGGCTTTCCAGCCTTGTAGTGCAGCCAAGGTGATAGTGGTGCTGTGGGTATTCTGCTGCTGCCTATCTATAGCCTTAGAAGGCTGAGTGATTTCCTTATGGAAAACAGACCTCTAAAGAAGTTTTTGTGCATTGTGTCCAAATTTAGCTTCTTTGCTACAGATGGTGGTGATGCAGGTGATGCAGCAGCTTTCACCTATGTGCTACAGCACCCAATACTAGAAAAGGAGGTATGGAACCTGTCTCTTCTGCAGTGCCTTAACCTTAACTCTGCAGCAGCATAAAACATAAAAGTTGTATTTCCCAATCTTCTTTTCCCTGCAAAGACATCATTCTTACCTATTTGGGGGCTTTAGGCTTTGACAACCTGAATGCCTGAGATGGGGATGTTATGGGTAAAGTGGAAACTCTGGGTCCAGGTGCTATAAATACCCAATTGAAAACTGAATTGTCTCAGTTTGGTCTATTAAGGCTGGATTTCTAACTGACACCTTTCCTGTAAAACTCAATCTGTTACAATTTTTAATATGATTAAGTGGATACACTAGTGGGAATTAAGTGTGGCTTTAATACATCCAGAATATCTTCAAAGGAGGCTAGTGAATATTACATCTCAATCCATTTACCAAATTACTAGGGGGAATCTGCTGTCTAGGTACAGTAATTGAAGAAAGTCAGGGGGAATTTTTCAGCCTCCTGTGCCGTGAAGAAAGGATAGAAATGCCAAACACCTGTGACCAAATCTTTAGCCGACATAAATAATTTCTTTTGTATTTTCTTTCCCAGTATCACATATTTGTTAGCTATGTAGATGGATAACAGACTACTCAACTACTATAATCTTACAGCTGCTTTTTTCTAAGGATTTGTAAAATTGTTTTCCTTGTTACTNTTTTAAAGCAATATTTTGGAGGTCCAAGCACTCAAAAAATTACTAAAAGCTAGAATTCCACCTCCTTACATGTGGGAACTGACATACACTGATGTCAAGGGGCTGCAGCTTCATTCACTGCCGTTATCAAATATTTCTCTGCAGTACCAAACCAAATTTTCATATAGGCTAAGTTCATTTCATTTGTACAGAGAGACTCCAGACCACAGTTCAGCTCACCATATAAGATACACCATAAAATGCCAAAGAACCATCAGAAAATTAATAGAAAAAAATGTATTGCGAAAGAATAAAGAGGTTGTAAAATATTGTTTGTTATTTTTAACTAAACCTCTAAAGAATGTTCAGACAACTATCAAAGGAAGGTCTGAAAGACAAAATTAACTCCATATTTCCATTCCTTCTTGTGAAGAAGCAGCAGATCTATTGAAAGGTTAGGAAAAAACCCAAAAAGTGTAATAAAAATGCCTGTTCTTTCCCACGCTCAGCTATGAAAAAAACACATGCCATTTTTCTTTAACATTTCTGATCAGAAATACTGCAAGAAGTAAGAACACTTCCTTAGCAATTATCCAGAAAGACATCAGTCTGATTTGCTAGGAAAGAAACTGTAATGCATCATGGGAGATGCAGTCCAGCCTGTGAGTCCAGCTCACTAAGAACAACAAAAACATGCAGGATCCCAATCCCGTGCCCCATTAGGCATCTACACAGCTATGGAAGATGGACGAATCTGACATCTCATCAACTTGGTAATCCAAAAAACTCTACAGATATCTGCTATCTTACCAACAAATTGATATTTAATTTTCCAGGTGGAAAATTGTAAGTGGAAACTGGAATGGACATTAAGTGCCATGCATTATTAACAGCCTTTATTCTAGTTTCAAATTCATATTATATTAAAACCAGATAAAGTTAAAAGATTTATACTACTGTGAGATTAGAACCAGGGAGTGGATTTTACCATAGATAATATGCCTCTGTACAAATGTAATGTATGCACACATATATTTTTAACCCATTAATGAACTTGCATTTTTTATGATCTTGTCTTATCAATACCTGCATTCTAATGCAGGTCAGTAACTGTTAGATAGATATAAAACATGTCTTTTCAATTTACTCTTTCTTTAATTTTAAAATCCAATTTGAAATGACAGAACACTCTTATAAAAGTTATTATAAAGTTATGCATTAAAATCTTTTGTCTAAAACATATTTAAATAGAAGTGAGGTCTCTAGAATCTTTCAGGGCTAAAACTGTGAGGAAGAGTGGTTGTTTCATTATATCAATTAGTGTTTTATTTACTAACAGAAACACTTTCAAGTGCATCAGAAAAAGCACTGGTTTAGGGCTTTGTTTAGTTAAAATGGAAAATAAAAACTAACTAACTAAAACCCAACCAGACTGGGACAGGATAGCTAATACCAGATTAAAGAATTGCTGAGGATCCTTTTTATACTTCGACAAATCCGGCTGAAATTTAATATTTAAAAAATGTTCTGTGATATAATTAATTTTACTAACTCATAATAATTTGGAGAATCTGCTCTTAATGAATATTGAATTAAAACTTTAACACTCAGTTTAACTGGCATAATCTCTCTCTGCAAAGTTACAGCATGAAACCTGCAGCTCATAGAGAGTATTTTCAGTTAAAACATGAAGTAGGGACAGGATATTCCAAAACCAGCAACTAGTCCAATGCTGTGTGTCCATCAAGGAGTAGAACAGTACATAAAACGTCTGCCCTCATAAATTCTTTTGCTAGCTATAGAAGCTATAATTCATGAAGAGTTCCTGTGAAATGCCCAAGGCCACTCTCTGGTTAAGAGCTAAGAGCTATATCATCTTTAAAAGGAGATAGGCTTTTTTCTTCATGGAAGTGAGACCCGAGAGCAAGTGTTTTGTTGTAGACCAAAAAATAGTTGTATTTTTTCTTAAGTGGACTGTTAATTGACAAAAGAGCACTACTCAGACAAAGAAACCTTAGAGAACAGACAATGTACTTGTAAGGAAACTGCAATTAGAACGTATAGTTGTTGCATCCTACCTTGTACACAATGATAGGAATATCAATGACAATATAGATAAGGTCTCCTAGTGCCAGACTGGCTATCAGTGCATTCGGGCCATTCCTCATACACTTGTTCTGGTAAATGATCCTCAGCAGAGTTGCATTCCCAACCATTCCAACGATGAAAATAGCACAAGATACCACCGTGTTAATGTATTTAAAAGTTTCGGCGATCTTAGTCTGCTGGGAGCATTTGACAGTTTGGTTGGACACGAGGGGCTGTCTAGTGGTGAGGAGTATGCTGGATTCAATCCCTGAGAAAGTTGAAAGGTGGATTCCCAAGTCACTCCAATTGGCAGCGTATCTATCAGAGCTGTCACCGAGGACAAATCCAGGAACCAGCAGCAGCAAGGAAACTTTTAAACACAAGGCTTCCATCCTGAAGTCCCAAAAGAGCAAATTCAGTGAGGCAGGGTTGGGTTTTTTCAGTATTTCAGTGAGATACTCTCTGTTCTTCACCTGCAGAGAGAAACAATGAGACAAAAACAGAAAGAAAGAAACACAGAATCAGTACAACAGGTAAACTAACACATCCTGTTTCTCCCTTCAGAGGGCATGTACAATCTCTACAGCACGTGTGTATAAACAGCTCTTTACAATCCCCATGCTACTCGGAAATCTAGATTACCCACGGTGATGGTCACAGAAGGCAAACACAAAACAAAACGATAGCTGATGGAAATGAGATCCCACAAAAGCCTGTTAGTTTGAGACAGAATTCATATGTGAATGGAAAAAAATACAGTGGATGAAGCTCTGTTACAAAATAGTCTTGCAAGAACAGTGCACCAGCAAGGAGAGGCCCTGGACACTGCTGAAGGATATTTTAGATAAAATATTTTTTTTCTTTGAGAAAGTAAGGTAACAGCACTGCAGTAATAACTAAAGGTAGTAAATGTTACCTTTCCAAGTAGTTTTGATTTATTGCAATGAGACTTTATATATTTTTTCTCTGACTTTATAATTACCTGGATTTCAAATGAAGACTGAAAAGACATGTATTTCAAATCGAAAATATGGACCACATTCAAACTCCCTAAATATTGGGAGGAATATTCTGTAGTCTCAGACCTCTGGCCAGGAAAAGCCCTTCAAACTTTATCTGTCTTTTGTTCCTGAATGTCATTGCACCTCATGTTCAGTGCTTAGCCATGGCAAACCTCATTATAAAAATGTAAGCTCTTTTAAAGATAAAAATTATGTGGTTTAGTATTCTAAGCAAAAAATTTCCAGAGAGGAAAGGAAACATCACAGCATTCTGTCCCAGTGAGTATGACTGCCTCTGTGTAACCTCCAGAGCTGGCTTCCTGCCACAGGTGGTACAGATACTACACCTCCAGTGAAACCAAGGAGGCCTCTCAAGTTCATTTCCCTGAAGCCTCAGTTTAAGATCAAGATTTTTTTTTATACAGCTCATATCTACAGAAAAAGACAAATTACTGCAGTGTTGCCAAAAGAATGGAAAGTAAAGTATTTATAACTTTCTGATTTCTAGGCACTCACATGAAGGATTTGTGAGCATCCTTTTAAATAAATGAATCCTAATTTCACTCCCTATGGGGCTATTAAGTCAGAATTCACAGCAAGAAATTTACCAGAGAAAAAATGACAGAAACAATTTACTAATAGGACTTCTGGAGGCAGCTGCAGGATAAATATTTACTCTTATTACCCTCCTCTGTTGTGTGTGGTCTGTAGGAGTGTGTGTGGAGCTATATACAGCAACAAATACAATCTTAACCTGGGTATTCCTCTCTGGCGTGTAAAACACTATCCCTCAGCAGCCAGGGATCTGCGTTTACAGTCTTTTATACTGGTGCCTTTGAGATGAGGGCCTGGCCCCTGCTGAGTTCCTGTGCACTCGAGCTTAAAGCTTAATATACTAAATAGTAAATGGTCTTTATTAAATGCCAGTTACGATGCTGTCTCAGGGCAGTTAGCAACAGTTTGCATGCTCTAAGTGCTTTCACTTAGGTTTCTAAATAATAGCAGAAACAACAGACAGATTTAACTGTAAATGTTTTCAGGGAAGCATTAATACTTTTATTATTTACTGTGATTATGGTTTCCCAATATACAAATGGAAAAACTGAATCACTAATGATTTAAATGACTTTTCCAAGTTCAGTCTTGCTCAAGTCTGAACAGAACTCACAGCTGTGAACAGACCCCGCAGCCCAGTGCTTTAGTGGCTATGTTAATATCCTTATTTAACGAGGATGTCTTGTGAAAATGCGATAGAGGATGGTGGCAGCATGGCAATCATGCAGCCAGCTTGCAAAGCTAGTAACAACATTACCCATTACTATCTCTTGCCTCTTCCAGAAGAAACTTTGCCCTAAGAAGCAAAACTAAAAATACAAGTATATAATTTCTAAGGATATTTTCTTACGGATTCGTCACAGTCCTTAATTCCTCTGTGTATATTTTCAAAGTATTTCTTTTGTTACGGAATGTAACATGCAAACTGCCTCAGGTAAGTAACATACTAGCATCCGTAGTAACTTCTTTTATTAACGTCATCTAGGATTCTCCTTCACATGTAATCCGAATACCTGGAGCGTGTGAGGCTGTGTCGATCCGGAGGCCACATGCATGTGGTGTCCCCGCGCTCCGGCAGCGCTGCAGAAGCAGCCGCAGATGCAGTCAGTGCACAGAACTCCTAAATTGCCCGGGGTATCGAGCCGGGAAAATTCCCATGCCGGCGGTCACAGGGAAAGACCCTACTATTGGAAATGAAACTGCTCAACCTACCAAAGACGAGCTATAAAGTTAACAGTGATTAATCTGCCCAAAAGGCAGCTGAGATGGAAACAGGAGCAAATGGACCTACCCCGGGTACGAGAGCGCTGAAGAAACTGTGCCGACCGGCCGGATTTCGCCCAGCCCAGCCCCTGCAGCCAGCGCTCTCGGCTCTTGCCGTAGCTGCTTTCTCCTTCTTCCACTAACACAAAAGAAAGCACTCTCCGCTTGTAACACTGTCCAAAGATCAATTCCAANTCAGGCTCATGCTGGGGCTGCTGCCGCTCCTGCTGCTGCTGCTGCTGAGAATTTCATCCGAGTGGCTTTCCTGGGATAGTCTTCCCAGATCCTCCTGCCTGCGTCTGACTGGGTGGGAATGAAAATCTCCACCTCCGCTAAATCAGTAAAAGAAAGAGACAGACTGAAGAAGTCAGAGCGTCCCCTCTTTTCTGCCCCCTCCCCCAATTAAAACAAACCTCAGCCCAAACTGAGCCCCTGCCAATGCTAAACACAAAGACTGCCTCCCGGGCACAGGGGAACACTGAGGTCTTTAACTGTTTCCTCGCTGAAACTGAGCTGTACTTTGCTGGACTCATCCAAGCAACAGCCTTGGGAATCCACTGCTGCAACTGCCTGCTAAGAGCACATGTGATTCTCAGAAAGGCCCTGTGTCTGATCGAACGAGACGACACTGGAGTCATGACCTGAGCAGGGGAAAAAAACTAAATCTCACGATTAAATATACAGGTTTTGCTTTGCATTTTCCCCAGGTTTAGCCAGGATTAGAATATGTTTCCAAGACACTCAGTAAAACTCGATGTGTAATGCTTTAAAAAATGCTGGATCCATAAACAGTGACCGTTCCTGAGTGAAAAATCCTGTGATCCATCCAGGACACCTTGCCAATTAATGCCTTTTAGTTTTCAAGATCAAAAATGCAAGATAATAAAAGTGTAGCATTTTCTGGCATTCCTGTGTCTCCTAATAGTGTTCTTCTGTCTGAAAGTGGTACCAAAAAGTTGTGCGGAAGAAGTGGGAATTTCTCTATATCAGAGAACTATCTCTGTATCTCTCTGGTACCACTGTATCAGAGAGAGCATCTTGTAGTGGAAACAGTTTCAAAATCCTTTCATGCTAGCAAGTTCAAGAAATTTTTTGTCCCTTGTTGAATCATTTCATGGCAGGTTTCCATATGGCCATAGCACAGAAATTATATTCTAAGCATATATGGACTGCTTTTGGATACAGAAAGGCAGTCATCCTAAACATGATACGTGGTCCTAAAAGAATAAAAACAAATGGAAAAGAACAATAGAAGATGTGATGCCAGTGGCCTGCAGAATTAAAATATCTGGCACTAAATCATGTAAGAAATTGTTCTGAACTTTGTGAGTTCTGCATTTTTAAAAGAAGGTTTCAGTAGACATTTTAAATCATTTAATGTATAGTATTAATTTAATGTGTAGTATTAATGATTTGCTTGGTCAAGAATTAGCTGTATGATAACTTGTTGCAAAAACTATCTAGGGTGCTGCTTAAAGATTAAGCACACTTATGGAATACTTTATTAAATGCAGTTCTTAAATCTCTTATGTGTTCTCTAAAAATTCTTAAACCCCTAGGATCATTTGACCTTTATGTGTAAACAACTACAGTAGTTTAAAAGCAATGCAGTTTATATTTCTGATCTTATTCAAACACACATTTGTCCTTCCAGCTCCTAATTTCCTTAATGTGGAAGGTTTAGGTCATATATTCAGACACTGACATGCATAACTATATTGACTATTACATTTAATAATTAAATTTACTAATGCTGTTAAAGATCTATTTCAAAAGGGGGGGGAAGTTCTTTATTACCATCGTGAATGTTTCTATTATTGCCAACCCACAAAAGTAGTATTAATTATTGGAAATTACTGAATTGCTCAGTTCTGTGCTCTTTGTTATTTGTTGTTTATTTATTAATAGGAACTCTGTTTAGCCTTTAAGCTTTTAGGTGTCTAAAAATGAGTTGACTTCTTGTCTTAAGTTAAATTCAAAAGTTATATTTAATTGGTTTTGCTAGGCTTTTTACTGTGCTCAGGGAACTACCTGGGAAAGGAAAATATCCTATATGAATTATCCAAAACCAGCAGCTGTGCATGCTGTCTGCAAGGTGACCCCATCTACTAGGAAAAGTGATAACACGCGGTTCTTTACCACAAGATATTTTCAGCTATTAGAGATGCTTTCCCCATCATTATAGGACTGCTATCCTGTGGGCTCATTCTCTT
>VWZY01006253.1:424977-504089 GCA_013399075.1 Chloroceryle aenea
CTTAAAGATTAAGCACACTTATGGAATACTTTATTAAATGCAGTTCTTAAATCTCTTATGTGTTCTCTAAAAATTCTTAAACCCCTAGGATCATTTGACCTTTATGTGTAAACAACTACAGTAGTTTAAAAGCAATGCAGTTTATATTTCTGATCTTATTCAAACACACATTTGTCCTTCCAGCTCCTAATTTCCTTAATGTGGAAGGTTTAGGTCATATATTCAGACACTGACATGCATAACTATATTGACTATTACATTTAATAATTAAATTTACTAATGCTGTTAAAGATCTATTTCAAAAGGGGGGGGAAGTTCTTTATTACCATCGTGAATGTTTCTATTATTGCCAACCCACAAAAGTAGTATTAATTATTGGAAATTACTGAATTGCTCAGTTCTGTGCTCTTTGTTATTTGTTGTTTATTTATTAATAGGAACTCTGTTTAGCCTTTAAGCTTTTAGGTGTCTAAAAATGAGTTGACTTCTTGTCTTAAGTTAAATTCAAAAGTTATATTTAATTGGTTTTGCTAGGCTTTTTACTGTGCTCAGGGAACTACCTGGGAAAGGAAAATATCCTATATGAATTATCCAAAACCAGCAGCTGTGCATGCTGTCTGCAAGGTGACCCCATCTACTAGGAAAAGTGATAACACGCGGTTCTTTACCACAAGATATTTTCAGCTATTAGAGATGCTTTCCCCATCATTATAGGACTGCTATCCTGTGGGCTCATTCTCTTATGGAAGAGTTCTGGACTGAGGACTCTCTTTTCCAGATACAGCACAGTCAAAGTTTTTCCTCTGAACTCTTCTGTATCTTCAACAAACTACTTGTCTTGCACAACTTCAAAGACTTAGAGCAAGGGTAACATATTAGTCTTGTTACAAAATAACCCACAGTGTTTCCCTTTTAAGGATACCTGGGTTTTGCAGCTCATGCCATGCTTCAAGAAGACTCAATATTTTGTAAAGCTATTAATTTTCCTGAAGCCTTCAGGTATTAGAAAGGGATACTTTTCTGCAGGTGAAAAAAGCCTAATGAAACTAAAGCTACAGTGCCTTTTATGCAGCTACCTCAGAGGTGATAAAAGAGGATCTTTAGTTATGTTTGCAGGAGTTAATTTTGATTGAAATGGATGTTTAGCAAACGTATTACCTGTAAGCCACTTATCTCCTCAGATCTGGTATGAAATAGGAACATACGTTGCTCAGCTCATGGAGTCCTAATTGCACTCCCAAGATTCAAAAACCAAAATCAAAACCACATTACTGTCTATAACTGGTATTTTCATAAGCAGTCAGTTGATGTGTTTATAATCTGTGGTATTTTCATCAAATCAGAAAAGTTATTGAAAAATACTTGGTAGGGAGGTTTTTCAACTTCTACTAACTCTGGTTTAGTCAGAAGTTGCACCTCATAGAAAAAAACAAAACAAAACAGAAGAGTCCAAATCACAGTCAATATTTCCATCTTGTGTAGGCTTTCTGTTCTTTAACAAGAGACGCACTTTCACCGTGACTTTGGAATAATTTAGTTAAAAAGGGTACCTACCAGAAAATGTATATTCATTGAAATTCCAGTCCCATTAATTCCAGGGATCACTGAAATTTGGTTTGCTTCTATTATCTCTGTTTCCCAGTAGCTGCTTTATTTTAAATTGTATCTCTAGTAATGGCAGATCCATAACTCTCTACATGTGTTTGGCACAAACAAATCCTCTTTCTGGCAAGAGTGTCTTGCTCCTCCCTCCCTCCCCCCCTTCTAATATGTTATCTAGAGAGGCTGGAGATTCTCAACCCTTGGAAATTTTCAAAACCCAGCTGGACACAATCCTGAGCGACCTGTGCTGGGTGACCCTGCTCTGAGCAGGGAGGTGGACTGGATCATTTCCAAAGGTCCCTTCCAGTCTCAGCAGCTCTGCAATTCTGGGATTCTGTGATTCAGATGAAACTTCCATTCTGTCAAGAATGTCTTGACATGAGCTTTAGAATTATAGTGTTCAAAATACTTTGAGTTACAGTGTTCCCATTGAAAAGTTAATGGTATTGAATTGAGCATGAAATACATTAAAAACAGTACTTGTAAATTAATATTCTGTGGCAAGTTGGATATTGTCCAAAAGAATAATATGTGATGCTTATGGAAATATTTAGCAAAGAGTGTATTTTTTAAATTTTAGCTCTATAAAGAAATATTTTTCTTTATTCTGAGGCCAAGAGAGCAAAATGATTGACTGTAGAGAACATTTGGGGTTCTTTAGCCATTCTCATTCTTCATTCCCATTGTTTCAGGCATCCTGGATATCAGCTGTGAGCTAAGGGAGTTCGAGGAATCTCTTTCAAAAAGACCAGTTTTTAATGGTAGTAGATAAAAGTATTTTTTAAATAAACTCCCAAATATGCAGTAAAAATGTGCACATAAACAGCAATGAAATAAAGATATGTATCAGAAAATGCATGTTATGTAATTGTGCAGTGAGTGAAATGATGCAATGAGTAGTTATATGCATACTATGGAAAAACATGGAAGAAGAACAGATATAAAGACAAATTGAGATTTGATTTAAAGAATGCTAAGAAGAAAATACATTAGATTAGAAGAACTTTCCTAACTTATGTTTGTTCACAGAAGTTTCAGTCTGCATTTGCATATGGAATGCTCTTCTGCTGCCAGATGCTTCTTCTATTATCTTAAACACTAACAAAATTGTCTAGATAAGATAGTGAGATAGTAGGATGCCATTTTATCTTAATCTAAATAAGGTTAAAATTATTTCTATTGGGTACTCTGCAGTGAAGTTGTTTTTCATGAAAAACCCTGACTCCTCTCACTTATTTCTAATGTTTTGAAGTTATCTATTTTTTTTGGTTAGCCTAACTAAAACTAAGTTGAAATAAGCTCCTTGCACATTACTTTGCTACAGTAAACTCTCGTTCTTACCTCATTTAATGTCCAATGATTGGCATAAACTAATCTACATATTACATTACCATGAGTGATATATGTAGGCCTATTTATAGTCTTATCATTGAGTGATGGATCTACAAACTTCTGCATGTTTTCATAGATGTAAGGAATGTTCTGGAACTCAACTGTAGGAGAAAGACTTAAAATGATCAAGGTTTCCAGAAAAGGTTGCACAGTTCCTTTCTGCTATCTAGATAAACATTCTTTACTGGAGCTCATGTTTAAGTAGCTAGGACAGCATTAAGACTGTAAATAGAAAATTCTAGGTTTGTAATAATTGGGAAGGAAGGAGCAGACAGCTCTTTAGATTTTGGTTTTAGATTTTTCCAACCATCCAAGACCAATCCTTCTATGTTTATGTTTAGGCATGTGGAGTATTCTCTTGGTTTTAATAGTACAGTTGGTTCTATCCCATTTTTAGAGGGCCTGGGTTAAGGTACAGTTGGATTCACAGGTATAGGATTGGTATGATGTGCTGTCAAGTGTAGTCACACTCTTTGTATGAGGCAAATAAGCACCTATATTGTGCTACTTAAGGCAGATTAAAGGAAATGGCAATAGTTTTATTAAGCAAGTTACCTTTATCACCTTGCTCTGACATGGACCTCTGTGTGAATGACTTTCACCTTCTTTTATGTAGATGGCAAAAACCAAGCATCAATGTTGTTATGTCAACAGACAAATGAAAGTCTTTATGCTAAGCCCTCAGGTTAGTTCCTTGCAGTTGGTAACTAAATAAAGTTTTGTGGGTTGTTTGTTTTTTTCATTTTCTGCATGACTGATATAATAACTACCACAGTCCAGGAACTTCTCAGCAGTTATATACAGATCCACAATGAGTAGTAACATACTGATGTTAAGGACCTATTTTGTAATCCTGCATTTTGATCAGAGACATAATTTAGGAATATAATTTAGAATTATATTTGTATGTTGTCCATAAAAATACCATAGATTGATTCAACAGAATCCAATCTCATAAACATCTCTTTTACAATGAAAGTGCCACGGGACCCATTTTATCACTGGGAATTGTTCTGTGGTTTCTGAAGTTAAACACTATGCGGAAGAAGTGCTCTTCCTAGTACTTGGCTGTGTTAATACAATTCACTGATACTAAGTTTCAGAATTGTCAAGAAATCTGAACTTGTCTCGAGGATTCCGAGAGTTGGGAGCCAGCTAAACTTGCTCCTTTCATTTCTCTTTCATCCCAGTCTGGTCATGGAGAGCCTTATCATCTACTCCTATCTTCTGCATATGCCTGGTAGGCACTGAATGCCTGCAACAGTGTTCATCAGGCATCTTCCTTCTACTCGTCCTTGATGCTCTACTGCAGTTTCTCACACAGTTGGTAGTTTGCCCGTTTCTCCATACACTAAATGGATGGATTTTGCTAGTTTAACCTTAACCCCAGTCACAGTACTGGGGTTTGCTGTGGTGAAGAAAGACAGACAAGCGAAGTGGGAGAATGTCAAGCCTCTGGTTGGAAGGCCCCTGACTTGCTGTCTACAGTACCCTCCTTGGCTGCTGGCTCCCCAGCTCTGAGGGAGCAGCTGTCCCTTGGTGCTCCCCGACAAAGGAAGGGCATGCTGGAAAGAAAACAGGGACTGATTTTATGTGTCTAAGTTCAAGCATCCTAACTCAGTTCTGCTATCAAGATCCATCTCAGTTCTGCTATCTTTGGACAGAAATATTTCTTTCTCTGGTGATAGAAGTCTTACTTTGCTTTATAAAATACTTGAAACTGGGCTGATTTCTGTGTCAAGCCACTGTGTTCTCTCAAACAGAGGGAAATCATGGCAAGATAAATTAACAATGCAGTTAAAATATACAGGCATATTCAATCTACATGTGTATTATTTAATTTTATATTTATTCTTGTCACAGTTAGTACTTTCAGAGTTTTCAGGCTGTGAAATGTAAATGAACATGAGATATTTTGCCAGTCTCCCTTTCCTGTCCGGTATTCCACTACAGTTCCAAGGACTTTCATTTTATAAAATTGGATTTTTGCCACTTTAAAATCCAGTGTAACAAGAACATAATAACATACAGAAGAAACTCCTACAAGTCCTTTGTATCAAGTTGTAAGACAAGACTATTCTGTTTGTATAGATAAAAAAGAGAAATAAAGTTGAGACCTGGGCAGTTCTTGGGCACAGTAGGGTGAATTATACTAGCTTTCTGTGATACTTCTTTTGAATACAGCCAAAGCAAACTATTGTTAGTAATTAAATAAAATCATCTGTATTAGGCAAAAAGAACCAGTATAGCTCAGTTTTTAGATTTTTAACTACTACTTATCCTAGTCAAACTTTCATCAACTCTTCATTTAACTCTTCAGGAAGTAGGTTAAAGAACACAACCAACAGACGTACGCAAATATAAGTTTATGTACTCTTTGAACTAGTGAGTTCATAATTTGCATCCTACTTTCCTGTGAAGAACATCTGTGAAAACACTTTCCCCTTCTTTATGGATGTAAAACTCCTATTTTCTAATCCATAAGTAAATGGTATAATGCTAAATCTTAACTAGGTCAGATTTAAGATGGTGGGAATGTAATGTTCTCTTTTGCACAATGAAAGCTCTGTAGTTATTTAGAACAGTGGCTTGTGAATACACTAAACCCCTTGCATATTGTTGTGAAACAGATGCTGAAAACATGCACATCTTTATTGAGATCAAATGTTATTTACTTCAGAGCCACTGAAACCCAGAATGTGTTGTGGGACTCTTACTGCACTGCAGGATCAGATTCTCAGCTGGCGTGCGTGAGTGTAAATCTCTGGAGAGCAATGGAAATACGTTTATTTGTATTGTGAGGCAGCAATCATAAATGATGTCATTCTTTATGACTCATATTAATGTACTATGTAGGGAGCCAGGCCATCATGTACATGGATCTCAAAATCTATCTGCAACTGGACAGTTGCTGTAACTTTCTGCAAAAGCTGTTTCTGCTTCTTAAGAATTTTGATTAATTTTCATAATTATTTTTAGTCCCTCCCGACTTTTTTAATGATTATGAGTTCCCTAGTGGCTATAATAATTCAGATCAGTACATTTTCAAGGAAATGTTGAAAAGTGGTGAAAATAGAATTTTCTTTCTGAAATAATTCTTACTTAAAGTGAGGTTCAAGGGAGTAAAGATATTTTAAAAATCTACATCCAAACAAGCTTTAGACTGAAATAAAATCCCCTGCCTGCTGGCTCTGTGAGTGAGCCTTACTCAGGCCTTGAGCAAGGGTACTGTTTTTTTTAATTAGTTACAAATAATGTATATATATGAACTTCTATTGTTCACATGAAGTTTAAAAACAAAAATGAAGATATTTTGAAGATGTAGACAAAATACTTACACAGCCACATGCAGATGAAACATGTGAGCAAAGATGGATCCTTGTAAATGAAGTACTTTAGCTGTTTGGCATATCCTCACAGTAAACTCTCTGCGTCACCGCATCAGCAACTGCCTGTGATTGACTTACAGCCTACAAGTAGCTGTCTCCTAATTTCTTTCAGTTGGTGCTTTTTGAATCTCATCTGTACTATTAGTTTTGAAATTACAGCCAAGAACAATGGAAGCTTTATGACTGCAAACAATATGGGAGAGAAACGCCTTTCGAATTTAGGTGTAGAACAATGTAACAGTCTGGCAAAACACAGGAGGAACTGAAAACCTGCTTCCTTGCTAACCTTCACTTAGAACCTGTGCTTTAGACCTTAGACTGAGCTTTATTTGGGTCGGGATCGTGTGCTGACTTTGCAATTTATGTTAAAAAGTGGAAAAGTAGGGGAAGGCATAGCAAAAGCCTCTGTACTATTTTCTGAAATGTTGTAATGCTTTTTTGGAATTTTGCAATATACAGAGATACTCGAGGGATTTGCTTGTGAAAAACTTCTGCTGAGATTTTTTGGTGTCTGAAACCCAATCTATTAAAACTGATCTACCTCTGAGAAATGTTTGTTAGCTCCACTGGCTGCACCTTTATTCCTAGATAAATGTCCTCCGATTGAAGAAACATACTGACCTTTGCAGTTCTTTGAATACATGCCTGTACATATATATCAGACACAGAACACAAGATCTTGTTTATCGTCAAAATTCATGTATGCAAAAAAGCCTTTCAAGTTATGCAGAAGTAGAAAAAAAAGTCTGTATGATTTTTGCTGCTAGCATTTGGCAAGACTAAAGGGAAATGAAACAAGCAGATGTCCTATAAGCTGTCAAGACCTAATAAGTCTGGTATTAATAGACGTGTCTGGGCCGGGTACTCTCTAGAGAAAGTAACAATAATTGTTGCCTCCAGAGAGTCACATGCCTACACTCTGCAGTTTTCTGAAGGCTTCAAATTCTCAATTGTTGTGTTTTAAACAATTTTTAATTAATCATTACTTATTACAATGCTGTCTGTAAATTTAAGAACCCACCCCTAATGAGGTGTCTCAACATGGAACAAAGTTTAAGGGTTTTTCTAGAGGTGAATAGGAACTGATAGTTTAATTCCTTCTGCCCCGGAGGGCTGGTATGACTTGGTAGAGAAGAAATGCTAGTTTGAACAGGTATATTTGGCAGCTTGTGTCAAAACGATGGGACTCGTGTTTTGGCTATTCCTTTGAGTGAGGTGGTAGTACACCTTGCCCTTCCTTGTCACCTGCTGGTTCTCTCAACTAGCTCTATACCTGACTCAAGTGCTCAGGACGATGGATGAATAATACCTTCAGAGACAGCCTCCTTTTCACTTAGGAAACTGGATATTAAATGATTTTAACTAATATTTTTTTTATTTGTTCTGGTAGAGCACAGAAATTTTAGGTCTCTTATTTTTTTGCCTTCAAACCATTTATATGAAAACACATAGGCCTAGGGGAGGACTTAAGTTTCTTACAGAAATTATGACACTGCTTTATGGAAAGCATGCTTAGAACAGCTGTAAACACAAGTAAACAGAGGGAGTGACATAGAGCATTAAAGGTCTATTATTTATCCTAGCTGAGGTTAACACCATTTGTCTTCCACATCAGTCACCATCCTAGGAGGGATCTTCATTGAAAACAACTCTCCCTTGTGCTTTCTTATTCTGTAATTTGCTTATGCATATTTATGTTTATAATATTTTCTTTACTTCACTTGATTATATGCCCTATCATGACCCACACTATTCCACAGGCTAGACACTATTCTAAGATGTGTACTGAACTGTGTATCACTTTACTCTGTTTGCTGAGGTATTGCTGCAGAAGGTACCATTGTAATATATTATTGTTTCTCATTCCTCCTGGAGTTTCAGAAAACTAAACTCTTAACATTAACTTTGAGTAACAAAGAGCTGAGATAGATCCAACATTCTAATGAAAGCCACTGTTCTGTGTGGAAGACAGCACATCTGATATAAGTACATTTATCTGAAGGGTTAGAGGTCCCTTGCTCTTTGTTCATGAGCACATCATAAACCATACATAGAGAAATACTCATGGGCTATGTTTCCTCTGGAAAACATCCAAAAAACTGAATTGTCAGTTTGACCATTCATAAACAGCTACATTTTCAGATATATGTGATACCTATTTCTCTCCTCGAGGTACTCACAAACATCCAGAGGAATTAAAACTATTAGTATTTTTAAAAATACTCCCTTTGTATATAATATCACTGTGGATTCATAAGAAATTTTCAGTGGCAGTGCTGTGGCTTTTTTAAATAATGAAAAGATTTTAGGGCCTTTTGCTTTTAAAATGGTCGAGTCAAATGTTTTCAACCACTTAATAGAAACAAGCTGGTACTATTAAAATAAGACTCAATATGGCTGGCAATAGAAAAAAATATCTTTGTACAGAGACTGGAACATTTCTGCAAGTTTGTGGTATTTTGGGGGGGGTTCAGTAGGAGGAACTGGTATACAGAATATGTTCTCTGATTGTTTTGAAGTAAAATAGCTCTTCTAGTTCAAAGTAGGCCACAAAAAGGCATCTTCTGAACTTAGTTGTCCAAATTCAAGATGGTGCTACCCATCCATTTGTTGCCACCCATCAGAAGATAAACATGCCTTTCCCTTAAAGCTCTGCTAGAAGAAGAAATACTGTGAGTATTTCTCATTCACCTCCTGCCAAAACCACCTGATACTAATAATAGCCCCTTGCACTTAAGCATTAAGCTAGGGCAGCTGAGTTGGTCTGAAACCAATAAAGGGATCCTTGGGCAGGTCTCCTTTCTAGAGGAAGGTTGGGGGTGCTAAAGGGGTAAGGGAGGCCCCAGAGGTGCTCTTTCTTGCAAAATGGACGTGGATTGGCAGCTGTAATACTAAGCATGCTGTAAGTTTTAGAAATGTTTTGTTATTTCTGTGTCACAAGTAGAGAGTACTCTTGAGATTGTACAAGGTTGTTGCTGTTAACTAGTGTGTGCTGGCAGTTGCTACAGCTTAAGCTTTGTAGTAAGGCAAAAATGTTGCAAGAAGGTGATATTTTAGTTAAATATTTCCTCCTTCCCGGTTTACAGTTTGATTTTTCCTTGTATTGTTTTGCTCTTCTTTCCCAGAACATTCTTCTGATTAGCTTGAAGTATAAATTGTGTGCTTTGCTGAAGAGTGTGTGAATGTGCTGACAGGTCTCACCTTGACTGTTTACATTATACTTGATTAAAATGTTCTTTCACTGTAGAAGACTATCTTCTGAACCAAGGGAAAAGATTTACCTTTTCCTGCTGCTATCTTTTCATGGTATTTATATTTGTTACTGCATTATAGTGATAAGCCTTTTTATGCTTTTCCTGTTCTTTCTTAATTCCTCTAATATATATTCTGTTTAGATACTGAATTAGAATCACAGATTCACATCTAATCAATGTGCCTTATTTTTAGCAGTTAAATCTGACTGTAGAATGGCACACTTATTTTATTTATGACTGTGGAGTATGTGACTCTTTGAGGGGCCATTTTTGTTCAAAGTGTGTTTCTTGAAAGGAACATGCTGTTTGCTCAGCCAAAGTCCATTAGTAGAAAGCTATCCAAAAAGTATGAAAAAAGACTTACCCCAAATTACCCAGATACTCTAGAAAAACAACTTCAGGAATTGCAGCTTGAAAGTTTACCTAGACTGAAATGTCTAAATTGTTTCATTGACTGCTAGGGAGCAAAGAGCTAATCTTTCACTCTTTGCATGTGTATTTTACAAAGTAAAACCTATTTTGAATCAGATTGGAAAGATTTTTCTCTTTCCACCAATCTGTGCCAGTATCCAATTATAGAACATATCCCAGTAATGGCAATAAATAGGAGTTATAAGAGGAGAGTGAGGAATGGGAAGGCGTGCTACAATTTGTTGTTTCCAAATAAGACCCTTTAATGAGAAGCCTGAGCATTCTCTTGAAAGGGATATTTCAAAGGTTTTCTTCATTTAAGACTTAAGAATTTGTGTATTTACAGCATCTTGGTGCGTTTGAAAAATAACTAAATGAAGCATACTTTTTAAACATCAACAGCTTCTTCCTCCTCTACATAAAATGTCTGAAGCGTAGAAGGAATGAAATCCTGACCACTTTGAAGTCACTTGGAAAATTATTTTTGTCTCTTGGTGAAGCTAGAATTTCACCCCAAGTGACTCAAATATACTCCTCTAAATTGCATTTTAGAGACTGATCTTTCAGTGGAGGAAGTCAGATTAAAACAGGGGAATCATGTAAAATGTCAAAGGTCAAAATAAATTCCAGCTGGCATCGTTGGTGACCTCATTAAAGAACAGATTGTTCTCTTTGGTTTGTCTACCTAGTCACAGAGGCTTGAGAGCCAATGTGGAGTTTGAGAACTTGCACAGTGAAAAGAGAAGGCCGTGTAGGAGTCTGTGCTCCTGTGGCTGTACAGTGAAGAGCATATACAGAAGGGGTTTCCTCTGAAGGGTTAAGACATGGGCTCAAGCTCTGCCAGGGGAAGTTTAGGTTAGATGTTAGGAAGAAATTCTTTACAGAGAGGGTAATCAGGCGTTGGAACGGCCTGCCCAGAGAGGTGGTGGATTCACCATCCCTGGAGGTTTTTAAAAAGAGATTGGACATGGCCCTTAGTGCCATGATATAGTAACTGGAGTTGGATCAGGGGTTGGACTCGATGATCTTAGAGGTCTTTTCCAACCCAATCTATTCTATGATTCTATGAATGTCAGCTGAGTCAACAGGAAAGCAGTAAGTCCAGCAGTCATGATTTCTAGAGAGTCACTGTGGCTATTTCACCAACATTACCTTGGAAGCATTAGGGTTTCTTGCTGCCTATTACAGCCCTATTGCAGATTTGGGATTGGGTACATTAAGAATATTTCTCTACATATTTCCAGGGCTGATTAGTTTCCCTCCATTTGTTTGCTTTTTTTTTTAAATCAAGGAAATATTTGTTTGCTTTCTGATGGTGGGGATCCAAATTCAAGCTGTGGGGGACTTGACACTGGCTCTACAGACATAATGAGCTCTGTGTTGGAGGGGATGCTTGGTGAAGTCACAGCCAGCAAAGTGATTAGAGACTGGCTGTTGGTTCTAAACATTCCTCTTCCTGTGTCTGACGTGGAATATACTGTGTGTACTGGTAGTTTGTGTTGGGTGAATGTCACTGAATGCCACTGATGTGTCATCCAGCCATGTCAATGTTACAAGTGAGATTATTTTTTTTTCATTCCATGGAAGTATATTGTAGTACTTTTGAAATTGCCCAGGATAAAATATTGAACTGGAGTCAGATGTTAAGACAAAGGATAGTAGAGACCCCCAGAAAGAATGAAAAACAGAATTTGTATTTCCAGAACTACAAGAAAGATGTGTTTTACAATAAACCCAGTCCAGATGCCTCTCAACAACAGGCATACTCTAAAGCATATGCAGTAATATAGTCCATGAATAAATATGACTGAAGTAAAACTGGTAGATAATAGATGATAGCTTGCAAGCTGTAGAGCAAGTTTATATGTGAATGCTTATATAGTATGGGAAATAGTTAATCCCTGGGGAGGTGAATACTTTTTTTTACTCTCCATCCCTGGGTGGTTTTATAAGATACGGGCTGTGAGCCTGGCATCTTCTACTGAAGAAGCATATATGTTTTCCTTTGCTTCTTGTCCTAGATTTTATAGGAATGAAGCACATTATGTCCTTAAATTGTAGATGTATGTTTTACAGTATAGTAAAACACTTTGAAAGGTGAGTTGAGAAAGACATGCCTATAGCATAGGAGGCAACTGACCTTTCCTCAAGTTGAGACAATGTGAAACCATTAAATAGAAACTGATCTTTCTGTGTCTAACATTATGGATGTGTATCAGTACTGGCCTGTCACTTCAACTACTTCTGAAACTTTCCACAGCCTACTATTAAAGACCTGCCATCATACAATGTGAGATTATGTTCAGACCTTTGTTAGGAGTAGCATGCAAGTCCAGCATCTCGGAAGTAGCCTTAGAAAGAAACTTGTCCAGAATATTGTCCTGACTTGTGTGATCAGGAAAAGTCTTTTCACAACATTCAGTGTAAGCAATGAACAAATAGAGGTGTCAGTGTTCACCTTGCCTAACCGGTGCACCCAAACTACAATAGTCATCTAAGATCTTTCCTAGTCACTGGGGAGAGATCCCTTCATCTCCTGTAAAGGCAAATCACCCTCCTAGCACCGATGCCTAATGTGATGATTTGAATATCCTTCTTCCTGCATTCATCTGTCTTTATTAATGTGTTCCTACTTTGTATAAGAATTTGTTTGTTCAGTGTGCTACTTGGTGTGAAAAGGCTTTTTGCAAGGCATGCCTAACAACTCAGTACCTAGTTCCAAGAGACTTAGAGCCTGTAAGGAGTGGGGAAGAAAGATAACATCATGTGTATCATTGTGTATCTACTTATGGGTACTGTCACTTAAGTGACTCCATCTCGCTATGGTAAGGGAGATGACTTTTAAAGTCCTTGTGATTTTGTAGCTGAAGTTAGACCTATGCAGTTATTGATAAAACTAGGTTCATAGGTGAGTGTGTATTGGGTCTTAGCTTATACTTTTTTTGCATAGGCCCCACAGTATGACTGCATCCTGATCAGAGACAGTCTGAGAGAGGTCTGAATAGAGGAATTGAAAATAACTGATCCACTTGATGGTATTCACTTTTCTCTTTTTGAGAGAAACTTCAGTATATATGCATTAGAGGTTTTATTAGCAATAATTTGCATCTCTGCAAAACCTGTGATTTTTTTCCTTTGCCACTCCTCTTTCAGTTTAATAATAATATGCCTTTCATGTTCTGCTTGTCGTCTTAATGTTCTTAATTTTTTGAGAAGTCCCTTTATGTCTTCAATATTTGGACTCTCAAAGAGGTGCTTCTTCCAAATGCTAAATTCCCAAGCAAAACAGGTACTTGTATCTCCACTTCTGTGCACGCAGACTTGCAGAATTACAGACTTGCAGAATGATTGAAGTTGGAAGACCATTTTGGAGGTGATCTGGTCCAACCCTCTCAGCTCAAGCAGGGCCACCTGGAGCTGGTTATATTATATTTGTTGGGAGTAGTGCTTGGAACCTTAAACTGCAGCTTATTGCAAAACCTTTGTCTTTTGAATCTGTGTCTGTGAAAGAACCACAGAGCCACACTTGGGAATATTAAAAATATCTCCTTCATAATAATTTACTACATTTTAATTTATTGAGTCTAGAACAAGTGTGTTTGAAGTATTCAACTCAAAGACAAGCTGAAAGAACTAGAAGACAGACCACATCTGGAAATAGTTATTAAATAATCAGTTCCATCTCTTAACAGCATTAGTAACAGTTTCTGTGAAATGCTTTCAGCTCAAGTTTAAACAGCCACAGTAACTTGGATCTTGTCACTTTCTTAGGAGTCAGCCATGGCTGGCCCATCAAATGTTCCAGGACATCCCTTTGCCCTCACAGCACCATAAGCAAATGCTTCACACCTTGCCTGAAAGGACACACCGAAGACATCAAAGTGCAGGGATGTTGTGCATATAAGTAATAACAAAGTTAAGAGTTATTGTGAACTTTTGTATCTATTCCCTCTACTTCTTTTTATCCAGAGAAAAATGTGAGTAAAAGTTGCAAACGGAAAACAAAAAACTTTGTGAACTCAAATTAGCAATGTCCCAAGGCTGTGATCTTTCCCACTTGGGCAAGTTTTAAACTCAGTAACCAAAATGTACTTAACTGATATGGTGTGTAAGGCAGAGAAATGCAGGGTGTGCTTGCCCTCAAAGTTTAATGGTAACATGAACAAAGCTTATCATTAAAAATAATTGTCTTTCTCTGTGCTCCAAGCTTTGCTCACAGTTGATGTAGAGTCAAGTGTGCTTGGAAGAGGACTGCACTTTACACATACTCTCCCAGATACTCAGTCATTGGAGTTCACCCAGAGTAGCTTTAAGCACTAAAGACTCTGTTGGATCCTTCAGTCTAAGCGTACCAAAGTGACGAGACGTGTGAACTCCACTCTTGCTGGCTATGTAATTACTGCTTCCCCTGCCTATAAACAGTCAGCTGGGAGCTAGCCAGACAGCCTAATCCAAATCCTTCTGAAACCAAATGGATGCTACTCACTGACATAAGCTAGAGATGATGCTGTGTAATTTCTCAAGCTTCAGTAATCTTTGACCTTCCCTTGTGTTTGCAAGGTGGCTTATGTGCCGTGTGAAAATGCTGCTAGAATTCATTGCTTTCTCAGTTTCCTTCCTCTCTGAAAAAATCCAGCTGTAGGAAACACAGCAAATACAAATGTGTAAATCATGCACAGCAGTGTGCCTTTATGGCTAAAGTGTGGAAACTGAAGTAATACTTGGAACAGCACCTCTCTAAATGCAATCCATGTGTTAGATTCTGGTTGCAGTCTTCTCAGCACAGATTGTGTGAAGCAGCAATTTCTGGATTGATGGTGATATCAAATAATTGAATAATTAGATGTTAAATTAAAAAGTTCAGAGATGAGCAGTTAAAACCAAACTAAAGTTTATATTGGTTATCTTGATTAAACAACCAAATATCAGATGGCATGATCTTTTCAGAGTTACATTGGAGGTGAAAGTTATCCATGCTCAGCACCATTATCATACTAACATGAGTCTTAGACTGGCTTGGGGAACATAACAGGAGGAAAAATAACTGAAAACTTCAGCTCAGTTCCTTAAATGTCAAAGGAAAAATATTGACCAGTAGCATGAAATCATAACTGTATGTTTGATTTACTATCAAATACAACAGCATTTTTATAGTAGTTCTACAAAGTAGAATATTTTCTTCAGTTAATTTATTTTATTTTGTACTAATTACAGCAGGAAGCAGCGTGGGTTTTTTCCATAATAAAAGCTCATGGGTATTGTAGTAATACAATTGCATACATCAAGTATTGTTAAGAGATGTTCTGTCCTCTAAATCAGAAACACAAGTATATATGGAACATATTTATCATTGTGACTTAAAATTGAAAGAGGCTTGGAATGTGTGAGTTATAATATGAACACCCCATGTGTGCACTGCTGAAATTCCCACTGCCTGCAGTCTCTCTTTACAGGCACGGTTGGTTTTTCTTTGGTTTCCTTGCTTTGAGACGTATTGGATTGCTCACTTTCATTGGTGTAGCAAAATCCCATCTTTAAAAACTGTCCCTGTGTATTGATAACTGTCTGACAGTTTGAATGCTGTGGCTGCAAGGCAAGCACTGTGCACAGTGTGCATGCAGAGCTGTATGAATAACAAGCCGTGCTTATGACAAAAGGCAAGGTTTTAACTCCTCCTGTTGTGGGTTGGGTGGTGGAGTGTTTTGTCTGGTGTTTTGCTGGTTGCTTGTTTTTTTGGTATCCAAGATTGTTCTGGCTTTTGGGTTTTATCCCTTTCCACTCTGATCAGTCTATACCAAGACCCACTGGGAAATGTGTAGATTTCTGTAAATACTTTGCAATACCTTTGGTTACAAAGAAATAAGGCACTTGGGACCAAGAGATGTCAAAGCTGAGTCAACTTTGGATAGATATCCAGACATTTTTGTCCTGGAAACTGAGCAAGAACAGACTTCTTCTGAATTTTTATTACCTCTCTGTCAGCCAGATCATAAGTGCTATGAGAATAACCTCTCTCACGAACTTTCTCATTCTCTTTCTCATATTTCTTTTACTTCATCTTTTGCATACTCCTTAAAGGGGAAGGTTGAGTGAAAACAATATATTATTTTGAGATGGTATAGTGTATGCTTTTTGGCTTTCATTCTCAAGGAAATATTGTATGAAGCAATTTTCCTCTTTATGAAATGTTCTGTTGTCACAAGGTGGATTTGACTCAAAACTATGTAGGTGATATTTTGTGACATCCTTTGGAAGCAGGACAGGAGAGCTTTATAGCTAGCAGTACTAATGATTTCATGGGCAGCATAGCAAGAGAGCCTTGGAGGTGTCTGGAAACTTTGTGGGTGTTTGTGGTGCTCTGCTCCAGTGTGAAGGACAGTATGAGAAGTTCGGTGCTTTGTGGGTTTTTTGTTTGTTTTGGTTTGGTTTTGTTTGTGTTGCTGTGTTTTTTGGTTTGTGTGGGTTTTTATGTATGAAGTATCAAAAGATATCCATGGCTGATCAGAAGCAGAAGCTGCCATTTGGGTAATGAACAAGAGATAATCGTTATGGAATAGGTGACAGACAGCAGAGCCATAAAAAGTGAAGGACTACATTGTTGGTCATGGACAATACTGCTTCTAAGACTTATTTTTTCTGAGATTTGCACTAACAGACACTAGGGGTTTTATGACTGATTCAGTGGTGACCCAGAGACAGGAGCCAGATAGGGGACCTGTTGAAGGACAGCTTGAAATGGCAACTCTAGGTTACTGAGACTAGAGATAAACAGAAAAGTGGTATCTAGACATTGCTGAAAGGTGAGCAAAGACAAGGCCTTTTGTGTTTGCTTTTAAAGTGGTTAGATACTATGGAACACTTGTATTGTAAAGGCTCTAGCTGGAGAACATGAGAGAAATTAGAGGGATAACTTTATACAACTTCAAACTAGAAAAATCATTGTTCTGCAGAGGCTGAAACAACTTTAAAAAATAGTTCTTGCAAAACATGAGTCCTTCCTGAAACCAGCACACTTCTTTGAAATAGGAGGGAGCTTTTAATTGCTGGTTTTTCAGTTATCAAATTTTTTTGACCAGGTCTAGGTGAGGCATAACATTTGAAGTTGATACTACTTCAGCCTCTCTGCCATCAGGATGGAAAGATATCATCACTTATGATAACAGCTTTTGGTTCAGAAAATATTGGCTGAATCATCAACTCATAAACAGTGATGCCAGACTTCTTGTTAACTACTAGTCTTGGCTCATTCTGGTGGTGAAAAGCTTATTTAAATGCTCAAAGCTGGTTTATATTTCCTGTTACTCAGGGTAACCTTAGCTCAGCACATCTGATGAAGAAACATTGATTTTTCCTAACTTTCAATGAGGTTCATTCTCTTGTATTACAGTAGTTTTGAACTGGTGTAATATAACATCTACTGCTAGGCAATAGTATAAAGGACTTACTGAGAAATGTCTGAATCTATAAACCAAAAATCCTGCATCATTAACCAAAGCTCTTGTTCTCCAGTCCTACATCTTATTCTCTCCCCTCATTCAATATGAATTTTCATAAGAAGATCCCTTTAGAAACAGTAACTGAGTTCTGTTTCAGGAAAAGTAGAATAGGGTGTAGGAGTAATTATTCCTTGCAAGTATGTTAGTCTTAAAACAAGAGTTTTAAAGATGTTTAAGACAGCTGTGTTTGTGATCAAGGTAATAACTGCATTTTACTGGAAAGACTACTGCCAGTTTCCAAGCATTATTACTTGGTTATTGTTGTTATTACTTTGCCAGCATAAACATCTCCGTACCTACTGGGATATCCCTAAGCATGGAAATCTGTCATCTCCTTTTCTGAAACATACCTGGCAAAGTCTTTTGAGACTCAGCAAATCATGTAGGCAGAGTGAGAAGTGTGTGATTGCACAGAAGGCCAGGTACTGCGAGGGTCAGTTTGCCTTTGGAGATACTCATGTAGTAGTTAATGCTGCAGTAGTGTGCTGCGATGTCATCACCAAGTCGTACTGCAACTGCTCCTCATGTAGAGAAGCTGTTTGGCTGGTTTGGGAGTCTTTTGACTCCCATGTTCCTGACCTTTTGTGTAGGTGTTATGGGGCATGGAGAAAAGCACAGGGAAGAGCAGTACCCATGTTCTCCCTTCATTCTTCACAAATGTATTTGAACAAGAAGACAAATAGATTCCTTGTGGAGACTGCTGCTGATGCCTCAGGAAAAAAGGTTAAGATTGGTAGTGTTCTGAGCTGGTAGGAAGACTTTCTCTATTTGCTCTGTGCTGTCTTAACCAAATACACTGGGTGGGGGAACCATCTCAGTCTCTGCAGGCACACTTGAGAGGGCTGTACTGTGGTTTCTTGGTCAAGAGCTTAGTGCATAATCTGAGCATGTGTGCAACTGAACCATGGCAGTGATCCAGGGTATGGACTTTTAAGTACACTGCTGTCAACTCCATACACTTGTTAAGAGTGGTGCTTGTTGTCAGATCATTTCCTCATGCTGTAGCTGTTGCACTTTTCTGGCAGCAAACCCACACTTGGGGGTTTTTCCTGCTGATAACCTGCAAGTTTCCCATATCATGGAAGAAAGAGAAGCAGCAAGTGAGAGGACTGCTTTGGGTCTGCCAGATCTGTGCTTTTGCTTTGTTACATCAAAGTATTGGTATGTGAGATGTAAGCATGAGAAACCTGGTGGATTATCTAGGAAGGACTGTGATGGGAGAAACACACATGAAGTATCTTGTGTCCCTGTTGTATGCACTGTGTGGACTCTGGTTTAGCTTCTCCATTCCTGTTTCTAAGCTGGGCTCAGATCAGAGTCAATGTGGTTATGAACTGTATTAGTATTCATGACTGGGAAACGGGGCCTTGGCATGAAACAGTAAAAAACCAGATGAAGATATACCTTAAGTACATCAATGTTCTCAGTCTTGGGTAATTTCTTTCTTCCCTCAGACCTCTCCAGTTTCCTAGAGGCTGGTCAGTATGTTTGCAGACCACCAAATTAGTTCCAAAAATACTAAAGGAGCAATATAATGAACAGTCATCTACAGTTCAGCTTGTAATGCTGGCAGGCTCTGGGAGAACTGTGTGCTGCTGCTCACAAGGTGGAGAAAGGTGGCTGTTCATTTTTAGATCAGGCAAACCAAAGGAGTTGTTCTTATTTCACTGGCAGCAGAAGCCCCTGAAAATAAAAAAAAAAAATGCACAAGGAGCCGACTTTGATGTTTTCAGCCAAATCACTGCAACAAGGTTAGAGAAGATAGGACAGAGTGGATGAAATGTCTGACCCCATAATGCGGTCCATCATCAAGAATAAGTAGTATCACATATTTTCCAGGAATGCAGAAATGGGGAGGGTGGAATCATCCAGCAGAGTGGAAAAAAGTGACTTCAATCTGCTGCTTCTCATATTTTTGCCTTGTTATCTGGGTCTTCCCTTTTGTGCATCCTTCTAAAAACTGGTACCCTTCAGCATTGATGGGACTGTCTTGCATTTTGGTCCCATGTAGAGTTTCATGTTCTCTGTGAGCCTAGAAGTTCACACTGGGCTTCTGTTTGTTGTGGGTCCATGACATTGTAGACTTCTCTAGGCTGACTGCCCACTTCTCTTGCCCTTCAGATTTCTGACCTGCTTTGCTTTAAATTAAAATTCAGATTTTTTTTTATAGATTCCTTGTGGTTTCGTCAGCTTTAAAAATGTCTGAAGAATTGTGTAAGGTACAATTCATTCTTTGTACACAGGTACTTGTGATTGTTTTATTTTAGAAGATTAGAACTTTTAAGTTGGGTTTTAGAACTACCTTTCTCTTATCTTTCCTGTAATAAAAATAGGATGCCAAATTTTGTTCCCCTCCTCTGCATCCACACCTCTCCAGGAATCATCTAGATATTACAAATGTAACTGAGTGCAGAATTTGGCTCAGGTTGTGTAAAGCCCCAGGGAAATCCTATAGCTGTGTGGGAAACATCTACATTTTCTTGTGTTTTCCCACTCCTTGCTCCTCCTCCTTTCCTGTTTAGTTTCTAGGATTCTCCCCAAAGAAATTCAAGATGTCTCTTCTAATACAAGCATGCAGAAGCAGAAATCCAATGTTGGATTTTGTGCATCTTGAAAGAACGAATGGATGTAAGCTCAAATTACTTCCAGTTCACATACTGATATTAGCAGCATTGCCTGTGTTTATGAACAATAAAGGAAAAATCATCCAAACTGTTTATGCTTTAGCTGCTATAACTTTCAGCTGGATAAAAGATCAAACAAAAGATGATGTGGGTTTTGATACAAACCAGAAAGTTAAATGCCAAATTTTATTATTTTAATCATCAAGAAGGACAAAGTAAATTGTGAATTTTCCCAGAGAAAGCCAGTGTTCTAGCTCAGATTAATGCTTTGCTCTCTGCTCTTACTTGGATTACTTGGACATGGCTGTAGTTCATGTTATTAAACTGTTTCGACTTACGATCAAAGTTCACGCTACCACAAATCACCAGCTGGCTGGCTGAAAGGGTATGTACAGTGGCTGTACACTTTCTACAGACTGCTGAAATTCCTGCCCATCCTGTATCCTCTGGAAATACAGAGGACATAGCAAAGTCACATTCCCTGTTTCTAATACACACGACAGAAATATTTCTGATGCTGGACACATAAGAAGGAAGTAAGCTTTGTGCATAGTTACCTCCAGCTCTGCGGGTTTCTCCCTGTGTTTTGCTCTCGTGCTCCGTTTTTCAGTGTGCAGTGTTGAGGCAGGAGTGAGTTTAGTCCACTGTCTAGAAGATAAATGAAAACACATGCATAGCAACTTCAAGCCCTACAGTTTAAGTGATCCGTATCCGATGCATGTATCCCAAATTGTGTTATTTTTTTACCCTACTTTATTAAATAGCCTTTGTTTTGATTTGGGGTCTTTGTAATCTCGCGTACTTAGAGAAATTGAATTCTTGTTCCCATGCCGATTTTTCTTTTTTTTTTCTATATTTTTCAGTCCTTTCTTTCCCTTCTCTGCTATACCCACTCTGATCAAATTACCATATGTACAAAATTCAGCTGCAAGATTTCTGACTTGCCCTGGGTCCTGGGAACATACCACCCTCATTTTGATCTCTCTAAATTAGCTTCCTGTACAATTTCCTGTCAAACATGAGTTTCATGAGATTTGTCCTTGAATGTGTGTGTGATCATCCCTTCTCACTGCAATGAAATTTTGGCTGCCTAACTAGCTGGAACATTTTCATCGAGGCTGCTTTCATAGGACTAAATATTAATGAAATTTATTTTAAGGGCTAACGCTCAGAAATGGATCTGCAGGGAGAATTCAGGTTAACTCTCGTGAGAATTCTAAACAGGACTTTCTGATACCCCAACCCTTCTTGGCATCTTATAAAATATTTTTCATATTGCTTATTATAATTGCAGCTTCATGAACCTTCTTGCATTTGGATAACAAAGAATTTGCAGAAAGGAAGCAGTGTCTCCCAGTTAACACCAGTGCAAGAAGAGTTTTTATCTCAGCTTGGTGTGACTACAGAGGAGATGCTAATAACCATTCTTAAATGCAGATGATGTTTCCTGAAGGATAAATCCTGGGCATGTTTTATCTCACGGAGATGGCTTCTGCAGGATGGATGTATCTAATCTGAAAAATCAGACAAATGTAGCTTCCAGCGAGTCTCAAATCAGTAGCTAATTTAAAAACTTTCTCAGATTGGTTCTCTACTACTTTTGAGTATTATGAGAGATAATTCTGTGTAAAGTAGGATTAATATTTAGATATGAACTTCAAAAAGATCTAGCTCCTTGCTTCCCAATTTGTTTCTAAACTGAGTTACCTAAGGACTATGTTCTCTAACTGAAGATTTGCTAGGCATCTGGCTGATTATAGGTCTGCTTCTGCTGACTGCCAGACATAAGCTAAGAAGCAAAAAAGTTCAAAGAACCATCTCTGGGTAAACAAAGTAATAAAAATATCTAATTTTTAATAGTTTGCTGCAAACATAAAAGTGAGCAGTAAATAAGTGTTTTGCTTTCATGCAGTATTTGTAGGATAACTTTCAAAACCTCCAAAGAAAAAAATTCTTAACACTGAAATTTTAATGAAATGAATGTTAAGAAATGGTGACTGGTGCCCAATGTTTTAAGGCTAAGTTTTACTCTGACTTAACAAATCAAGTTGCAAGAATAATTTGTACCCACAGCTGGGAAACCTCAGAAGAAACATGAGCTAAAGAAACAGCTCCTAATAGCAGAGCACTTAATTTTTTGTAAACAGATCACTGATGTTCCATAATTGGTTTTACTTGCGGTCTGTGCAGCTTGTCACTGTTCCTTGGCACACTGGATCTAAACTGTAGTGGAGTGATAACCCTGGGATCAACTGAACGTATCTCATTCTTCAATCAGCTCTAGCTATAGAGGTGAAAACACGCTTTGCTTTTGTAACTTCTTGCTTCTGACCATTCCTTTGGATTATTTTTCTTTTCTTGACATCTTTTGACTGAACTTAAGACACAAACATTTTTGTGGACTGTATAGGTGTAGGAATGAAATCACACAATAGTTATGATGTGCCCTCTGGCACTTTTTGTATGCACTTTCTGCTAACTTTTCAGGAGCAGCTTCCCCCCCTGTGTGTGGAACAGCTAAGTGTACTGGGGGCTTGATCTTGCAAAACTGCCAAACCTTCTCGATCTCACAGCCCACACTAGCCAAACACTCTCAAACTCTAAAATAGAGCAGATCAGAGGAGCTGTTTCTACCTCTTTAAATACAGCTTAGCAGCTCCCAGGAAGTCCAGGAGAGAGGTAGGGAAGTCGAGGATGAATGAAAGCTTGCTGGTTTTGTCAAATCTGGATGAGAATCTAAACTTTAGCTGAAAATCAAGCATTATAGGTTGAGTTTTGCCTGGAAGGATACTATACTTCATGTAATAAGTAAGAGAAAGTAGGACTAAATATGGAATTCAGTCTTTTTTATGAAGAGGCATCTATGGAGTGCTCTGATGCATCTGTGTGCTGCTAGTCAAGAAGCACACTTGAAAGATTTGAGTAGTTTCTGACTCTATTGTTAACCAGTTCAGGAGGTTCTTTATTTGAGGAACCACTCTGTGGCTTATGGTGCATAGTCTGGGAGTATTGGAGGTATCTGGATTTTAAAAGTGGGTGGTGGACTGAGTCAATGGCTGATGCCAGGATGGGTCAGCTGAGAGAGCTTTTGGTTCAGACTTTCAAGTGTGACCTGAAAGGAGAAGCTTGCCATAAATAAATCTAGTTGCCTCTCACCCTTGCCATGCCTGACATAAAGCTGGTGTGTGTGGATTATGGCTGTGCAGGTAGCCTCTCTTAGGGGACATAACCACAGCTCCTGTGGTCTCTCCTATCGGTGGCTTTTTCAGGAGCAGAAAGCCTTGCAATGGGAGACTTTTTTTGAGTACCATCTTCACTCCCTGTCACTTTTTCCCCCCACTCTGTGTCTCAGCAGCAAGCTGATATTTACTTTTTTTTTGTAGTAGTAGTAGAGGAAGAAATAGGAGCCTTGGAGGGAGGGGGGGTTCAGAACAGGAAAACAGATGTACAGAGGAAAAGATGAGTGAACAGAAAATAAATTTCAACTGTAGCTAATTTTCTGAAGGCAGCTGGAAGGAATTGTGCCTAGCTGGATATGGAAAATTAATATATCAACATACATTGAGAGCAGTTGCAGCTTTACCTACTTATCATTTCTCTTTGAACTAACCTTTTGTCCCACTCTATATTTAGCATATGCAATGGGGCAAGCAACAGCTCCTAGCACTTATGGAAGTCCAAAACATGCTTCAGCCCTCTTATGGGTATGTAGCAAAACATGGGTTCTTGCCAATGATTAGATCTCATGTGACAAAGCTCTCTGTCAATAGACCTCAATTCAGGAGTCTAAATTCTGCTTGTACTGCCTTCAGCTACCTGCATCTTTTAATCAGTCCTTCAACCATTTTTTCTCATCTAGTCAATGAAATTAGTAATATCTCTCTTACAGGATGATCTGTAATGTTTGTCTAATCTGTAGATAAGACAGGACATATCAACACTTTTGACAGCTACTGATAGGGACAGCAAGGTCATTTCATGCAAGAACAAAAGACTGAAGAGGAGAAAGAGTCTTGCCAAAACTTGTACAGGGTGCTTGTGTGACACTGAAAATAGCTTCTGCACACCTTTTTTATTATTTCTACATTGTAACAAAAAAATACCATGGCTAAAGAAGTTTATTTTTATTTTTTCTTTTCCTGGAGACTGATATGTCATTGAGCATAGGAAACTGTTTCAAATACATTGAGGCTGTTTTCAGCACAGTCATTCCAAGAAACAAGTATCACTTGAGGAACGTTTTCCTCACTGACTTGCAGAACAGAGTCACTTTCCAAGTGTATCATACTCAGGAAGCAATGTCAGGTAGCTCAAATGAATTTGTTTCATTTGAAGTAAAAAACCCAAGTAATTCAAAGCAAACCTGGTCAGTCTTGTGTATTTACAGTCAATCATTTAGAATCCATTTTGGAAGGAAGGAAGGAAAGGAGATGTAGCAACTGTAGTGAGCCAGGTGACTTGGAACAAGCAAATGCTAATGTTAAGGAATTGATAGCTTTTACTTGCTATATGAACATCAGTACCTGATACATTTAAGTTATTTGTTCTTTCTTTTCTCCTCTGCTTTAGAAGGGAACTTAAATAGAAATTTTAGTTGAAACACAAGTTTTCCTCTAAATCCAAGGTCATAATTGTAAGCAACTAAAACAATAAGATTGTTGTTCTGATGTAGTAAATGTGTAGACAATGAGCAAGGAAAGCAAAATGCTTTTCTGAGAACTGGAACATAAAATTCATATGAGCTCATGATGGATAGACCTCTAATCTCAGGAGATGCTCTGTGCTTTAGTGGGAACCCGTAACTGCTTTCTTAAGTGTTGGCCAAGTGCCCAGTAGGAAAACCAGCATTTTAACTATTACATGCTGTATTCATTTGCAAGCTATCAAAATATTGAATTTTAGGGTAAGAGAATATTTGCTGCAAGTAGTCCTGCAGATGAAGACTTCATGTTTCTTCATTAATTTGCACATCTCTAAGTCAAATCATGTTCAACTGTTATTATTCTCCACCATCATTGTAACAAAGGCTTCTTGGAAAAGAAAAAGGGGAAGAATGCCTTTTGAGAAAGTAGAGTTGTCAGAAACTCCAGAGAAACCCTGGAGAAATGAAAATTAACCAGATAAATAAAATGATCTTTCTATAAGACAGTTGGATTAAAAAAAGATTGTCCATCTTTGTAAAGTCTACTTTCCCACTTTGCTCCTTTTAAATGGTCAGCACCAGCTTGCAAAACATGAGCTTTAATTCTTGCTCAATAAAAGTACAGCAAATGGCTCTAATAAGCTGCGTCAGTGACCCCTCAGTAATGTGGTCTGATTTGATCTCAGAGATCAAAAAGTTTCATTGCTTCCAGAAGACTGAAAACCTTTTGCACGTACAGAGGCAGCCCTCCATGCAACTTTCAGCGAGCTCATTTGACTTTTTGCCTCAGGTCTGCCATTTCAGTCCCCATTCCTTGACATCTGGGCAACACGTTGCTCTGGCCAAGCTCCAGCTCCCTTCTCGGCCGGCTTTTGCGGCAGCATCCGCTTGAACCACGTCATCTACGGGTCAGCCATTCCTCCTAGGTTCTCTTTCTGCCCATGTTACCACTTCCCTTGGATTTTCTTTCAACCCTTTCCTTAACCTTCATTAGCTAAACCTAGTTTTACAAATGCAGAAGAGCAGTTAATTAGTCCAATTACCCTTTACTGGGCATATTTGTGGTTAAGCCTGGAGAAGATAATTTTCTCAAGTGGCACTGCAGCAAATACTAAACTTTTGTGCTTCGTAGATTATTATAACTTGTTCAATCTTTGAGTGTTTTTTAAATAGTAAAGCGATCCGTGGCTCTGATTTATGAGCATGTTTTGATACAAGTAAGCTTCCACCCCTTCCAACTTCAGAATTCATTCTCTCCTACAGTGCAAGACAAGGTGGATAAAAACCTTGACTTGACTGTTAGTGTATTTATGTGGTATCATCATTCAATTTGAATACCTTCCCCTTCTGTATCCCTAAACCCATTCTTTACGTAGTTTAAAACTTTTGATACTACTGAAATACCTTCTTTTAAAACAACAGCCAGTTTATCTTTGCACTGAGAGTACAGAGGAAAAGAGGGGAGAGATGGCAGAAGCATTTTGCATTGGCCAGAGCTGCCCTTTGGAGTGGAACAGACTGTCCTTATGGAACTGTACAGTTCTGCATGTACTAGTGAACTTTTTTGGTTCCACATTGTTCCTAACTCAGTTTGGACTGTCATCTGGATCTAAATCTAATCCTGTACTTTAAATTCCCCTAAATTTTGAAATGAGGGGGGAGATTTTTGGCAAGGACCACTCTTGGCAATTTAACAGCAGGGCAGCCACAGTATAAAGTCAGTTGAGTATCTGCTGGGCTGTGCAGAAAGGTACAGCCAGACCTGCACTGAGATTTTTCATATGCATCCTTTAAAACATTATTTTTAAACTTAAGCAATAGTCAAATGCTGGTCAGTACAAATACATTACAGTTCACGTAGCTATAGCTTCAGAAAATATTCAGTGGAGCTGTTGAAGTACATCTGAAATCAAGGGGGAAAGGGAGGAGATTTTCTGTTTACTGTTTTCCTTATCCAATGCAGAAACAGTCTGCCTGCCAATGCTGAGGCCTGGGCACATCTGCTGGAAGATAAGGATCATTTTTCAGAAAGGAAAACTTCCCCAGTATCCAGGAGGTTAAGGGTCCTCCTCTGTCTTCTTTATAAGGAGTCTGTCTTCTGGTACTTTTGACATTGAGTGTTTCAGGTTAATAGAAACTAATTCCATGTAGTAATAGTGTCTTTAAAAAACAAAACAAACTTATTTTCTTAAAAGAGATTATTCCAGCAGGAACCTATGCCGAGTGTTTAAGGACCAACAAAACATTCTGTTTCTGGTTTGAAACTGTCTGGTTTGAGCCCTATTCATATTATATTCCTATAAATTTGAGGTCAACATACTTTCTATCCTGTTGCTCTTTCCTGGCCAGTACTCACCGAATGGATAAAGTTACCCCTTTAGCTGGTTTCCATTATGTGGGACAGGTTGCACTCCTAGGATTTGACATTATTGCCCATAGTTCTTCTGATGATCAGTTAATCCAACTCACCTTTTCAAAACTGCCTTCATGCTATTAGGGCCCTCCTTAGTCTGGACATGCTGTTTCAAGACATATACCTCTGCCAGACAAGGGGGTGTAACAGTTTTGTAGTGATGCTCTGGATTCCCCCTGCATAGGTATCCCTTGATTACATTTGTCCTTTCTGGCCCCACCAGTACACCAGGCACTTCACAGGTAGATAACTATTCTCTAAGCTTTTCAAGACATTTTGTTTTGCAGATTTATTTTTTTTCCTTAAGTGTATGTCTTAACATATGACTCCAAAAAAAGCTTGCTGCTTGCAGATACCTGAACTACTAAGCTGTCCTGAAATCCAAATCAGCAAACTGTTGTCTTTACCAATCCTCTGCTTTTCTTATAATCACTGTTTGCCTGATCAGCTAAAGGATTGAATCAGCAAGTGGCTTTATGGCTTTGTGTGTGCTATGGAACCCAGAAAAGATGGGTACGTATGCAAGCTGTGGCCCTAGAGTGTGCACCACTTCTTCCTGCACACTACTTACACAAAGCTGGAGTGGAGGCTGGGGGCCCAGGGCCAGTTCCAAATGTGGTGAAAGAATGAGACCACACTGAATACAGCCTAGTTGATGCCCTGGAAATGAGTGTGTTAAGGTTTCTATTTACTGGTCTATTTTGACAGCAACCTGTAATCATTCTGAGTAGCTTACACGTGTGCCATATTGGGTTTGTGCTGTTCTGTTATCCAAATAAAAATGGTTACATTCACACCAATCTGAGCTTGCTTTGTTCCTGCCCAGAGGGCCTGAAGCTGCTTTCTCTCCAAATACACCATTATCCATCTCTCTCGGGTCTGTGTTCAGGCTCTGATTCATTCTGATTATTAGACAGTGCTCAACAGCAGAGATTTTGTAGATAAAACAATGTGTAGTACTTGGACTTCAAGTGGAAGCATTTCCTGCTCACGTTTAATTGCAAAAAAAATCAGGCCTATGCTAGAAAAGCTATCTTGCTGAACACTTCTGAAGATCTAAGTCTGCTTTTGCCCATGATTTGTTCAGAACAAAGAACTGGAAAGTTAGCTGGAACATTGAGAAACAGTGTCCCATATTCACCTGGGGAAGATGAGTTTGAGTGGTCTGCAGAACGTTTGCTCCATGTTCTACCATTTACCCCAGGCCACAGCATCATTCTTACTGTTTTCACTTGTTTCATGTAGTCTCTTAAGACTACATTGCTGCCTTTAAAGCAAAGGGTTTAACTGAGCTGCTGAGGATCTCAGTGTTTTTCCATGACTCTTTCAAAGCAAAATTATCCCTTGCTATTTTTTTAATAAGCAGGCTTCTGTCTTCCTGTATCCCCCCCCTCCTTGCTCTCTTCTGGCACAAGCCAATGTGTGAACTGTGATACTTGCTGCTCTGCGACTGAAATGCCTGAACTACGCTGCACAGAAGCAGCAGTGAACTTGACAGAGAAAACATGAGCCTAAGGCAGAAGTGATAAGGACTTCACACTTTCTGTTTCTCATTTTGTTTTGTTTATCTGCTGTGCAAATTCATTTGGCTCTGGTTACAGGCCAGTGGGGTATTTTGTTTGCTTGCCTTTTTTTAAACAGTTTATGCAAACTATTCTACAAGAACTCAGTCTTCCATAGTGGTTATAGAGCTCCTCAAGGGGAGCAAGAGAAGAATACTGGCCCTAAAATTCACTGTTACCTAGACTAATGGCAAGACAGGACAACTTTGATTAAGCAAAACTCAGGTGTTACAAAATGTATGCTTTTGGAGCTTAAATGTAAGGAAAAGGCAATGCCCCAAGGAAAGTAGCAGCTACTCCAACTCCTGAATCAGTAGAAGAGCACATGATACAAGTGCAGTTGTATGGTGTTTAGGTTCTAGCTGGCTCACAGGAAGACAGCTGTGGTTTCCCTTCCAAGTAGTTTGAAAATATTCTGATCAGCATCCAAACTTAGCTGCTAAAATTATTCTCTATGTTTTCAGGATTTAACCATCACAAATTATTTTTCTATGTATTAAATATTTACAAAAGCTTAGTGAAAAGGAGGTATTGGTAACTCTGGCAGTTGTATAATACCAATTGGTATCCCTGATACTGTGTTTAAACAGATGATGATTATTATTGGCATTGGGTATATGAGACTGAAACACAGGGCCAATGTCCTTGGAGAAGTTACAGTTGTAACCAATGTATTAACAAGTAATAGCTGATGTGAAACTAAAGTGGAAAATGCCTTTATTTTCACTATCATTATATGCCCTTTTGATTTTATGTATGTTTAAAGTTCTCTTGTAACTTGATGCTTAATTCATCTACTCTTTCTAAAGACACGAGTGAAAAAGTAGTCATTGTGTTTCTGATGGCTTTGGAAAGAGAACAGAGGGAGAAAAACCTTACCCCAAAACATATTCTCCCTTCCAGAAATTTTGCTTTTAATTGCCTTTTTCTTCCCTTCCAGCTCTGTCTTTTCTGAATCTATATTCATCAAAATATTTCTAAAACAACTTCAGACTTCGTATAAAACAAATCTTGAACATGAGATATTTTAAATTGATTTTCCAACATGCTAATTAAAACCTTTATTTGTCACTCCATGTCTGATTTTCCTGTCTCTCTGACATAAGTCTCTTGCCACTTTTTCCCTAACAGACACCTAATTATGTGCAAGCTCCTTGTACAGATGCTGTGCAAGCATAAAGAGACAGTTCAACAGGAAAAGTAACCAAGGATTATTTTGCTAGTGCTCCTATCCATGAGACATACACATTGAAACTACTCGTGCATGTGTCTAAAAATCTGCTCCCAGAATACTACAGGAGAAAAACCCAACCCAGTGCAAACTAGAACAAACTCTCTGACTTCACTTCTGTTTTAGCAGTGAGTTTGTTTTGCTTGTGTGTGTTTGTAGCTTCTGAGAATCATATGATAATTACTTATTTTTCTTTTTCCTTTATTGATGGTTTGTCTCTAATCTACTTACAACTCCATAGTCTGGCAAAATGTACATTACTTCTTCTGAATGGAAAGATGCACATCACAGAAAACAGAATTTTAGAGGTGTGAAAGGGAATAAAACTCTGTATGTGTAAAAGGGATGCTGATTTTCTTAGCCATAGCTCAAGGAACTGCAACTGTCATGGTCATTTCCATGTGGTTTTCTCATTTTTGGATTAGTAATATATTTATGTGAAAGTAGGTGTAACCCAAATAAAGTTGTTAGTTAAGGAAAAGATTGCATGTATTTAGAAGATAAATATGAATTCTGGGTATTTTTGGGGTTTTTTAATGTATTTTTAAATGCTTCACTTCTGGTTTAAGTATTTCTATTTAAGATAAAATGACTGTTCAGGTTGAGGCAGACTGAGCAGGACTGTGGTGATTAAAATGTTGCAATATTACAATATACTTGTTTGCTATAATACTGCTAAAGAGAACTAACAACAGAGGAAGAGCTGCAGTGAAAGACAAACTCAAATCCAAGGACTTAATGTTGATTCATGTGTTCAGTTGAGTTGAAGCCAAACTATTTGCCTTAACTATGGCCACATCTCTGCTCTTCATCTTACCAGAGTTAGTAATATTAATCTTCTTTCCAATATCTTTCTAGGGATTGTGACATTTTATTATTTATGCCAGGCCTTTCTCGGTCCAAATGTCTTGGATCTTTTCCATAACTTCTGAGGACAAATAGTTGCCACAGACACAATGCTGCATTGAGATAAAAATGTGCACCCTGGTTCAAGTGGAAACAAAACCTCAACCAGAGTGAAGGAGCATTCTGGATTCTCTGATATGAATCAAATGCATCATGTGTACTGTGGTTAGAGAGACTCAAATACTTACAGACTTAAATTTCCCCTGGTATGATTCGCAGCCCCAGCTGACTCACTGGATTGTTACTAACCAGGACGTTTTTACTCCTGGTGGTGGTCTGTTCTTGGGTGCAGTACATGTGCATCTTGGTCTCTGCTGCTTTTTCAGAGGCTGGCCCCATGGTTACAGTCCTGGCCAGAGCATTTTTGCTAAATTAGGCTGCTCCTTTAGTCCAGCTGCATCCTGTTGCCTGGCCTGACTTGATCCTCAGGATCAGTTTTACGTTTGCTTTTCAGTTCCACCTTTTTGCTGGGATTGGCCTAAACCAACGGGCTGGGCCTATGCTTCAACTCAATTTTGAGTGTGTGAGGGCTATTCCTCCACCATCGACTAGCAACAGATTTCCCTGGCATCTCATTGGCACAAATATGGACCAGTTGCCTGTTGTCCACTGCAATGAGGGAGAGAAACGTACTTCTAATACCACTGCAAGTAGGGAGCTGGGGCTCCAGATGTTTCCTGCTTTGTTTCAGTTCTTTTCCCATGCTACTAAAAGGAGAGAAAATAAAATGGTGTGGTAGCAGAAGAAAAAGTGCTAAAAGTACATGGCTAAATCCCTTCTGCACATACAGTTTCAACAGCACCATGTCCCCCATGTTCTTCTGGAGCTGCTAAAATGTAGCTGGTGAAAGCAGAGCCCAGGCAAATCTAAAATGACCCTGTAGCAGAAAGTGCTTTTTTGCAACTTGCTGCTTCCATATTTTCTTCTATTTACAACAGCTGCTTTTGAGCTATTACTCTGGACACTAGTTTTAAGTTGTGTTTTTAAAAAAAACTTCTCAGTGGTTCTGGAAACTCAACAGCTTCACTGGTGGTATGTTGTAGTTCCATCTATGCTCAGTGAGAGGAAGGTTCTTAGTTCAGGGAAATGCATCTCGTAACAGTGATCCACACACCACCCTCAGGTGAGCTAACACAGCAGGAATTCGGGCTGAATGCCTCTGTGGATGTGAGCAAATGTATCAGGAGGTGACTCTCTGCGTTTCAGATGCTGTATGGCATTGTGGCCACAGCATGTTCCTTTAGGAGAGAAAGGGAAAATGTTGTCTGAAGTCTGAAATAGAAGTCCCTGCATTGATTTCAGCTGTTGAATGGCTGGTACCACTCTGCAAGGCTTATTAATAATAGCAAGGATGTATTGTCACAAGCAAACATAGATGATCTAGTCTTCTCTGTTTTTTTAATGAGGTAATTTAACTGCTTTTCTTAACTGGGATTTTATTTGGTTTATTTGTCCTATACCTTGAAGAACCTTGTAAAAGATTCAAGTCAAGTGTAAAGGTATATGGCATAGTTTCAGAAAGGTCAGAAATATGATACAGGGATTCTTTGGTGGTGGTCAAATGATATGATTAATTCTATTGACACACCCAAAAGGTATATGCATTAGGTCTCAAGGAACTTTTGAGTTGGATAAAAACTGGCTTTCAAAGGTTTCACATTTTGTTTTTCTGTGCCAAGTGTGTATGGGAGAAGCCTACAAGGTCAAGAGAAAATAAGCAAAAGTCAAAGACAGACTTGTAAGACAAATAGTAACATCTGGTAAATGACTTCCTTCTACATTTGTAGAGCTCTTGTTTACTGCAGTGAATGTGAAATGTTTTTCTTGGCAGGATTATAGGATTAAAGTCCATCAGTCTGGGAATAAAATTCATACTGGTTTATTGTATTACTAAAACAGTAACAAATTGTAAATGTTGCATTTAAAGCCTGGATGTAGTAAAAGAATCCTCTAACAGTAATGCTAAATGGTTATAAAATAGGTAGTTGGGCTTTTCTCTTTATTTGTAGTTTCTGAGGCATTTTAAATATTTCTCCTGGTTTATGCTGGTATCTGAAGTGCTGTGTTTGTGCCCTCTGTCAGTTGACTATCATGGAAATCTGTCCTTGTGCTAATTAGAGGCCCATGTTCTCAGTCAGAGAAACAATGGAGTGAGGCTGAGGACACTAGACAAATGAAGTTTTGTGTATCCCTTATGTCATGGGACCCCCGAAAGGGTAGCGATCTGCTGAGGAAAACTAAGTAAAAGAGGCACAGCTCATCTGTTTTGGTGAATTTCTGTGATAGCTTCCAGCTGATCCCATGCTGCCCTTCCTCTGTCAGAATATTCAAGGAAAAATAATCCTCCAAACAGAGATGATTTCTATGGGAACTGTCTTCCCAGATGAATGCTTTTCTTCTATTTAAAAAGAAAGGACAAATTTTATATTTTTTTTTTATCATGGGTAGAGCAAACAAACAACTTGCCCCTTCTCTCTCTCCCTATCTTCTTTTCTTGTAGGACTCAGATTCTGCAGAGGTTAAAAAAACATCAGGGACAGCTGGGCTTCTCAAATAGAAGTTGCAAAGGTTTATTCAGTTGTAGGAGTACTTCAGTGAGTTCATGTAATCACTTTAAGTTTTATTTTCTTGTAATTAATGTTCCTGTGGTATTTTTTCATTGCTTGGACTTTGTTCAATGCTAAATAGTTTAACTGCAACAACAGAAGTGATCCCCTCTGGGATGAGGACATTTGGATCAAATGGCAACTGAAAAGTCCCTGCAACTGGCTGATCATAAACTAGTAGGTTATTCTCAAATGAACTGTAGAAAATTCTGTTTATCTCTTAAAACTTTTAGCTGTGATATTAACAGAAGTCTCTAAGGCTAGGCAAGTGAAGTTTTCCTACAAGAAACTGAAGATTGAAAGGGCTGTTTCTGTAGAATTGTGTATTGATAGACTTCTAGATCAGTTCCAAAAGCCACGATTGTAATTTGGCTGTGTCTGTAGATCTAGTATCAAATCCTGCTTGCATTACTTGAAAAATCAGGCCAGTTTATAGAGGAGGGGAAAAATGTGTTGTCAAAATTCTCGTTCATTGCCTACAGATTACTTTCTAGTTGGTTTTCATGCCAGTTTACCAGCTTGGCTGCTTTGACTTGAACACAATCTCTCCTGTTTTTAGACTTGTGGAACCCAGCCCTTCGCATTCATATTTATAATGAAGTCTCTTTATTGTGTTTGATAAAAGCAGGAGAACCCTGTCTGCTTGAAAATCAGGGTGAATTGTTCAGCTGCTGCTGCAATGAAGGACAGTTGTATTTTGCTATCATCTTTGATTAATGTGTGCTTCACCACTACAAGACTTCCCTACAGATTCCACCAGCCACATGTCAGCAAGTGGAGGAGCCAATTTCTTGCCCTTTGTAAGTCAGGCCAAGGGGAGGTCTTGGGACCAGAGAGCCATAATAGACCATGAAAATCTGAGAGCAATTATTTCTAACTAATCAAGCACAAGAAATAGCAGGAACCAAGGTTTATTTAGTGAAGAGATGTCTACTGAGAAACCTACATTTTTCATTTGCTACTTCCAAAGAAGATTACTAAAAAATAAAACAAAATAAAATAAAAAAAAATCCCTGTAATATTTGAAAATAGACAGATCAAAAATTGGTCAGAAGGGAGAATAATCTGATGTATTTAAGAGATGCAGGCTCATTGCTTTTTATTTGCTTTCTAAATAACATGGTATCTTTCCATGCTTTGTTTTTTTTAAGGTAATAATGTTCTGAAAATTTTTAGGACAGCAGAAAGTAGATTTTTCAGGGTGAGAGTCAAGCTTAATTTATTTTGAAAGGTCATAGTTAATGAAGTTTTAAAGGCATATTATTTATAGTCTGGATCCAGGCCAGTGCAGTACTGTATCAGGCCCTGGGTAGCTTAGGGGCAAATTTCACCTTAAGCAGGAAAGAACTTTTATTTCTCTGCCTAGTAGAAAGCTGCCCAAAGCCACCCTACTTCAGGGAATATAGAGCATTAAGTTCCTAGATAATCTTATACTTTCCTACCATGCTACCATCTTTTTCTCTTTGGGGATGCTGGAGGGCAAAATTCTTCCCTGATGCTGCAGTAGAAGAAATGTCCCATCCACTGCTTGGTCCCTGAGTAGGCTTTGTTTGGATCACTCTCCACATCCACCTGTCCACTACCACTGTCCCACTCTGGCTCTGCAGCTGGCATCACCAGTAATCAAATGTAAACCAATTAGGTTGTCAGCAGAATCAAAACTCAGTCTTTTATTGCGAAGAGCAAACTGCTGCTGATTTTACTGCCAAGTTGTGTCCTATGCTGCTTCATTATACACTCGGTGTGTATTAGTATTTATTTGGTGAGCTGTTAGGGGGAGTGGGGTGATGCTTCTCCTGTACTCAGCTCTCGTAAGGCCACCGCTGGAGCACTGGGTGCAGCTTTCTAGTATGAGAGATGAAACTGCTGGAGTAAGTCCAGTGAAGGGTTGCTAAGATGATTGAAAGACTCTTGTGGAGAGAGCTGGGACTGTTCAGCTCAGAGGAGGCTCTTGTAGGATCTTATCAATGTCTAAAAATACCTGAAAGTAGGACACAGAGAAGATGGAGCCAGGCTCTGCAGCTTTCTAGTATGAGAGATGAAACTGCTGGAGTAAGTCCAGTGAAGGGTTGCTAAGATGATTGAAAGACTCTTGTGGAGAGAGCTGGGACTGTTCAGCTCAGAGGAGGCTCTTGTAGGATCTTATCAATGTCTAAAAATACCTGAAAGTAGGACACAGAGAAGATGGAGCCAGGCTCTTTTCAGTGGTGCTCGGTGCCAGGACAAGAGGCAGTGGACACAAATGAAACATGGGAGGTGCTGCCTGAACAGCAAAAACCACTCTGTCCTCTGAGGGCAACTGAGAACTGGCCCTCGCTGCCTAGCAAGGTTATGAAATCTCCCACCCTGGAGATACTCAAAAGCCATCTGGACATCTGGCTCTAGATGGCCCTGCTGGAGCAGGGGGGTTGGAGCAGATGACCTCCAAAGGTCCCTTCCAACCTCAACCATTCTCTGATTCTGCAAAGGGTGAGAACTTAAGCCACATACAGTAAACTGACTGTTTCCAAGCTCTTTGGGCTCAGTGCTGCTTAGAAATCCAGATGGAGCCATACTGCACAGTCCCTAGAATAGGAAAGAGTCTCCCCTGCAAATCGAAGAGCTGTTTTTCTCATCTTTGTTACCATCTGTTTGCACTAGACAATTTCATCCATATTAATAAAGAGTCAACGTTGAAAACATTTGACAAAAATCTCTACCAATCAATCATATCCTGAAATAAATACTGAAGAGCTCGAGAATGTCTTGGCCCAACTATCAGACATATCTGGATGCACTGGACCATTGTTCAACGGTTCATTTTGCATAACTGTGATTCTGACACATGAACACTGTCTGCCCAGATTATTAGAGAAAATAAAAATAAAGCTGTTTATTGTACTTGCAGGTCACTTTCCACTTACAAAGTTCTTGGAGATAAATGCTATGAAGCATGAAATGGTGCTTCTTGTGTTTTAAATGAATTCAAGAAGGCATAGTGGGATTTATGATAGTGGTATGTAATTATTGTAATGACATCCAAAGGAAAAGAAGCAAATCATGCCTTTAGGTGAAAAAAAGCTGACCAAGGAAAAAAAAATTATGTGAGCAAATTGAAATGACCTTCTAAATAAAAAATGTTTTTATTAACAACAAACCAGGGCTTCAGGAGAAAAAGCCCACAATCTGTACTGTTTTCAAAATCAAAACTTTCTCTTTTTCTCCCCCAGGTACTGCACATGAATGGGAAGATCCTGGGCCCTTTCTGTGTGTCTGCTTGGTAAGTCTTCTGTTAGGCTTCTACTCTGATAAATGCATCCCTAGTGATCTGGTGTACTTGGAGAGAGAGTCATTTTTTAATTGTTCTTTTGTGACACATTAGCTTCTGCTTCTCTCTGTGTTAGATGGATGTGTGATGCTCTGGTGACAGTAAATGCTGTGAGTTTATACTCGCTGTTTCCTGGGAGCTTCTGCAAGCTATTGGACTAGTGTCTCAAAACAAACTACAGTTAGATTGGATTGATCCACGAGAAGACTTTCCTTGCAGTCACAGCTTGAAGGGTTAACATATATTTCAACTTGATTTAAAGACTGCTTCAGCAAAATGTTTTTCAAGAATATATCTGTCTGAATAAACTGTGAGTGGAAATTAGCCTATGTGAATCTACTCTTCTTTGGATGCTGGCTTGCTTCCTTAGAGTGCAGCAAAGAATGTATCTGTAAAAGAACAATTCCCCAAGTAGTCTGAAAGTGATTTCTGTGACTTGTCACTTCTCTTCCAGAGAAATACTGTGTGGGTATTTGGGTTTTGTCTAAGATTAGGAAAGGTCAATGTCTCTCTTGGAAGATGTTGAATAGGAAATTGCACAGGGCCTTAAATAGGCTTGACACTCTCGAGCTGTAATAATTATAATTTTGTAGCCCTTGGAAATAGAAATGGGGTGAGTTTCTCTTTCTCCTTCAGTTGCATAGGCAGAGCGGGGGTAGTTTTGCAAATTGGCTCCTGGCAGAAAAAAAAAATCAGTGTTGCAACCTGCCTTTCTCTTTCCTTTTTGAAAAGTTTGCTTAAAAGACTTAGACTAAGATCAAGAGTTTTGCAGATATATCAAGAATTAATGACCCTCGTGTAAGTCACACATCCCATGCCAAACACTCTACATCCCAGCTGAGGTGATTTGTAGAAGAAAACTCTGACAGGGAGTATATCATGGGAGTAGGAACTGTACAGGAGCAAGTATTGGGAATGACTTCTTACAGGGAAAACAAAAGATTTATGGATTCATAAAAAGATGTGACCAAGATGTCCATAAAAATGAAAGCTTGCTGGTCTGACAAGTCCAGGATTTCAGAGTTTTATTGGATGCATATCTATATCCTAATGGGCCTGATTTTTTTTTTTAACACCCCCCACTCCCCTATTGTTTTTTTAGCTTTCCTTTGTGTTAGTATCAGACAGAAGTATCCTCTTACACAGTGATTCTCTTGAATTTTTCCTTCTTATCTGTCTTGTGATCACAGTGAAGAATCCAGACCTTTTGATACGAACCCCCGTCGCAGATGAGGATTAGCTAGGGTGAGGGGAATGATCCACTCCATGCTAGGCAGGGAGGAGTTACAGCTAGGGGAAAGCATGCACGTGAGCTCTTTGGTTTTGCTCTTTCTCTGTGCTATAGACCTTTCAAGTGAAGGCAAGAACAAATACTGCTTTCTTCTGGGGGAGCCATTTGAGTTGTTAGTCAGTCAGTGTCAAATTCAGTTTGGCCTCATTAGGTGCAAGGGGAATTGCAGCCTGTAGACAGAGTCAGAGAATGTCTGGGCTATGACAGTTGGAGGGAGAGAAGTATTAAGGGAGTAGCTTTGGTGTCTGGTGAAACCAAAGACTAAAGATTTAGATGAATTCTTTTTCCAGCAGGATTCAAAGAATTTATTTTTTTTAAATCTTTTGGGTTGGCTACTCAATCTTTCACACTGTAATACATCAGTCTGTTGAAGAGTTTTCTTCTTTCTTCTGTCTGTAAACCAGCTGTTTCAGCCTCATGGAGTGGAAGGTTACAGTTTGCTGTGGGTTGTTTGGTGTGGGTTTGTTTATTTATTTATTTAAAATAAGACTTCAACCACTGCTTTGAGTTAAGTACAATTGCCCTGAGTAGGGAGAGGTGATAGAATGATGTTGTGCAATTACTTTATTCTGGAAAACTGTTTACAAGCATTGAAAATACTGCAATCTAATTAATATAGCTAGTTCTGTCTAAAAATATTGGAGATCTAGAAAAGAATTCTGGGACAATGTCCTTTTTGCAACTTAATATATTTATGTGGCTCAGCGATGACTTTATTTTGTTAACTCTCCTGTTCTTAACTAATGTGCTATTTTTTTGTCACCTTGATGGGATGAGCTGTTAGGTCTGACTAAAATTGGCACAGTTGTTCCTTTGGTATCAGCTTAAGTAACTTCATTCTAGATTTGAGTCCTTTAGACACTGTTTTGAGGAAGGCAGTAATTATTTCATTTTTGGTAAAACAGAAGATTTCTTCTTCCTCCTTTCTTTCATTTGAGCAGTGTGTCACTGTCAGGCTTGAGAGCAGGCAGTTTATTCCTCTGCAAGCCAGCTGAGTTGAGAATGTTAATGCACTTATGTTAAACAGCCTTTTGGATTCATCTTTTGACTTTGGATGGTCCTGGCTTCACTATGCCTTCTGCTGTCTGAGATAACTTGAGAGAGAAACTATTGTGAGCAATTTATATAGTCCACCAAGAGGTTTTGGGGAAAACCATTATTCTGCTAAAACTGTTTTGGGAGTCAGTAAACCCATTCTTGGTTCTCTAAATACCAGCCAATATGGCAAACAAATAGTAGCCCAAGGAACTCGGGACTGTTCTGCAGCAGAATGTCCATGCATTTTTGTATTTCTTTCAGCTTGAATTCCAAGACTGGGCACAGTTTAAATGACATATTCTGGGGTGACCTGTTTCATTTTGGGTTTTTGTGCCTTTCTCTTGCTGTACTCCCACACCTGCCTGGGAAAAGGAGTAGGCAGGAGGAGAGCTGTACTCTCCTTCCTTCAGCCTTGATGATCAACACTCTACCTTTTTTACCTGGTGAAATGCAAGAATATTTTGCCAGAGGTCAGCAGGTCTTGAGCAAGGAGTGAGCAATGAGCCTGTGCTGAAGTGAAGGAAAAGTCCTGTACCCCTCTGCAGATGCCTAAACCCTTTTGCACTTACTGGTTTTGAAATCTCACAACAGTTGGCATTATCACCAGACACAGTCAAATTTTGTGTCAGTAACATAGAAGATTTCAGCAATGTCACCTATTGCTGTCACTGTCATTATCACTAAGGCAGTTACCCAGCTTCCCAGCTCACTCTTTGGGAGCTTGAGGGGAAAGCAGAGGTGATGTTTGAGAGCCTGCACCTGGGAGTGTGCATGCACCCTCTTGTGCCTTATCACACACCTCTACTGGCCAAACCCTTTCCTCGTGTGTCAGGAAAAGGTGCAGTGACAGGAGCTGGCTGCCAGGGTTTGACAAGCGAGTGGCTCTGGGTGAGAATCAGACGGTTAGCTGAAGCTAGGCTGCTAGAAGGTGTATACTCCCAACTCTGATGTTTGATGTGACTATGATGAAAGAATCGGTGACCTTTGCAGTCCTGTTATCACTGAGTCAGTTCTCAGGCCAAGTTTTACAAAGCCTAGGTTGTGGTTTCTCTTGCCACTGAAAAGATTTTTGAAGATTAATGTTTGGAAGGGAGAAAATTATACTAAGTTAGTTGCAAAATTCCTGTTGTGGTGGTTTGTTTGTTTTGTTGGTTTGGGGTTTATTTTAGTTTTCAGAGAGCTTTTAGAGATTAGCAACTGGTTTTTCTTGACTTTCCCCAGTGGTGTCGAACTTAGCAAATGATCTTTGCAGGCCTTCAGTCTTTGTGCTCCCAGATGGCCAGGACCTCTTGCTCTTAGACTTGCATGTCTTGACATGGCTTAAGGCTGCTTCAGTTATGAGCTTCACAAACAAGAGTTACCTTTGCTTTAGCTTCAATGACAGAAAATAAACACACGTACTCTTAAAATCCAAGGAAAGTCAGGCAGTCTTTCGATGGTTTTAGTTCAATCACTACAGCCCTACTCAAACTAGGGAACCTAGAGAACAAGTAGAGAGGAGAAGGGAGAGTCCTTCCTGCCTTTCATGTAGAAACCCCTGATTTCTTCATCCTTTTCCAGGCAACAGAATGTCAAGTCAGGTTGTGTTGCCTAAGGCTGCTATGCAATGAGGGGATTTAAATGTAACCTTCCCATACAGAGAAAGGAAGTCCCTTAATTCATTCAATATTTTATTAGAAATCTCTTAATGCTGGCCTTATTCCTATAGGTAAACATCTCGGAGGCTTTTCAAAGCCTGCATTTCATTATTTAATAATCTGTTTTCAGTAACACAATTCCCTAGGTCTGAGCCTGTAACTAAGTCCACAGGCTGGAAATATCAGCAGTCCAGGAACTGTTAAATAATTAAGCCATTGGTGCCTCTAAGTGTTAGGCCTTGAGTCACTCATGTATTATTTTCACAAACTGCTGGGGAAAAAAATGTCGTGAAAAAAGATTAATCACTAGCTCTTTTTAAGGACAACATGACTTTTGTCTGCAAAGGCATGTTTTGTAGGTGTATGAATTTTTGTTTAGAAAGTAGTGTTTATAAGAGACTATTTAGCAGTGAGCCTGTCCATACCTGGCCCTTTGTGTGGAACAGTTTCACTTCTCTTACACAGAGTTCTCCAATCTTCCGAGCTCACTGGAAATCCCTACCTCCATTCAGAGGCTAAAGGTATTTTTATAGGACTTGTGTCTGGTATTCCCTGGAATAGCCGTGACTTGAAAATGCAGGAGAGTGCATGGCCGTGGAACAGCACAGCCCTGTGTTAGGTGTGTGTGCCCAAGTGCTTGGGCACGTGTGCGTGTGCATTTACATGCGTGTACACGAGCACACTTCTGACATCTCGGACACTGAGCTGGCAGTGAGATTGTGTCATACCCTCTGTGTTCAAAACAAGCTGCTCTCTCATTTCAAGCAGATGGAGGCAGGTCAGCCCACTAAGGGAGTTGCTCATCCATGAATGATGTATGGCATGATTTTTCTTTATCAGAGAAAGAAGGTAAGATTGGTACCATTTACCCTGGAGGAGGACAAAGTAGTACAATCATGGATAAAATATAAGAGGAGTTCAGGGAGGCATTACAGGGTATTTGGGAGCCCTAATAACATGCCTTCCCTAATTTACTCCAGACAAAACAACTGAGTGAGCACCACAATTTAGTACAGAACCAAGTACTTTCTTCTGCAGACAATTTGAATTCCATTGCTATGTGGAGTGAGGTGGATGGATAGAAATTAAGGGCATGAAGGAAGGGAAAGAAAATGAGATTTTAATGAAATGGTGTAGGACACAAGAATATTTTCCTTGTACCTTGTGCAAAACCCCACAGCAGTACAATACATACGGACTGTCTCGAGTACTGGTTACTATTCTGTTGCAGATGATGGTATGACAATGATACCCTTCTCTATCCATTATCAAACACACTTAGTAAGCTTAGATCTGAAAATAAGTGGTTAGAATTAATTTTTTTCAGCGTGGCCATTTGTTTACTTTGGCTTTAAATACTTTGGGACTCTTGTGGTCTAACGGGAAATCTGTCTGCATTCCCTTCAGAGTTTATTTGCTGTGTTTACAAGCTTGGAATATATTGACACAGTTACTAAGGAGAAACTAGCTTTTGGCAGTGCAAGAAGCCTTAGCAGCTTTAGATATACATACAAAATTTAAACACACAAACATTACAGTAAAAAAAGCCACAAAATTTAAGTTCTTTGCTTTCCAGGCACTCAAATTGTGAAATACTAGAACTAGGCTCACCTCTACAACCCCTGTTAGATCCCCTTTGTCCTCTGTATGTTTGTATAAAATAGGTGCTGATTTTGGCTATCAGCATGAAGATATTTTTCTGGTAACTTTGAGGAAAAAGCCTCAAACATCTGGATAATTACAAACCCATGACACTTGCCTTTCAGATCACCAAATATTTTAAACTTTTCTCTTGGCTCAGATTGGCTGCACTTATTTGCTGCCTTGATTTAAACATCCTACTGACATCTTGCTGTGAACGTGGAGATAATCATGACTGGTCAGTATCCTGTGGATTAAGGCTGTGATGGTTTTCTGCACCTGAGAAATGGTGAACAGCAGATTTAAAAGAAAAAAGATAGCTGTTTATGAATGCTATGTCAATTTCTATTTTGAAGATATCCCATTTCTTTAATAACTAGAGTTTATTTAGGAATGTTTTTTCCCAAATTGTTGGCAATAAATGAAAATATGAGTACTGAAACTGAAGAACTTCCTTCCATGGTAGCCTTTTTGAGTCTTCTTTAAAAAACAAAACCCCACCTTATGGCTTCCTTCAGGAATGTTTAGAATGATGACTTCTAGCAGGTAAAAAGTAACTTCATGCAAAATTGTTTTCACTAAACACCTCCTTATCTTTATGGTTGCCTTCCAGGATATGGTGTATCTTATCTGATGGTCATATTCACCAGTTCTGTGCTGGAAAGGGAGAAAAGTGAAGCTTCTAAAATGTGGCTTAAAGCTCAAACTAGAGCTTTCATGCACAAAGTAATAGAGCAAATATCTTCTACCATCAATTCTATCTTGTGGCCCAAGACAATTTTCTTCTACTTCTTGGTGTTTTTTCATAGAACAGGGTTTTTTTTTTATCTTTGCCACTAGGATTTCAGAAAATTGCTGTAGTATAATTGTACTCTGTTCCAGCTGAGTGTCACTATTGCTTTGTGTCACTGCACTTGCTGAAGGGTGCAGGTTTCTTTGTTTCTTTTCAGTAGTGAAAGCTTCCTTCTCCCTTTGTTTTTGTTTTGTTTTTATTTAGCAAAAGCTGCTTTATGGAAACACCTTTCATCTGTTCAACTGTCTAGTGATCTTTACAGTGCTAAAACTTGATCTGCCTTCATAAAATAGTTCAATACTGTAGCAGGAGCAGCAGAGAATAAAACCAGGTGCACAACATAGCAAGTACCTTTTGGTTCAGAAGGACCTGATGTATTAATATGAATGTACACAGGTATTTTCCTCAAACCAAGAGGGCTCTGGGTCTAATACAGTGCTGTGTTGTGTTAGGTCAGGGGTTTGGAGTGCAGGAATGGGGTTTTTAAGTCTTTTAGTCTGGTGCAATGACAGTATATCCTTTAGTTTTTCAGATGACACTTCCAAACTTAAACTACATAGTTTTAAACACCAAACAGACAAAAAACCAGGATGGAAGCTTACGACGTACTCATTTCATTTGACACTATTACTTAAATATATTTAATCACTTCCAGGTAAGAAACCTCATATCACTTCAGTTCTGCACCAGGAAAACTGTGTATACAGGTAGCTAACATAAAGCTGCTACACTGAGGGAGCTTCTCAGATTTTCTACCCTGTTTCTGCTCAGCCTGTGGCATATGTGGTGAAATTTTGCCTGCCTATTTTTTCTTCTCTCTGGTGATAAAAAGATGTTCATAGCAGTGATGTAAGACTCTGCCAGTTCTCCATCAGTAGGTAAATTGAGCATTATTTGGGGAATGCATGTCCCTGAAGACAGAAGGAAAAATAAATAGCTCCTCTTGAATGAGTATGTGAATGATGTAATACACATTGTTCTGTAGAATTAAGATTTCCCCTTGGAGTTAGCAGGCAATTAAATGTCACATTTGAGGCAGAAATTGAACCAAGATGCCAATAGATTATTTTTTTCTGTCTAGCAACTACTTATTTTCTTTATAAAAATCATAGTATCATAGGATGGTTTGGGTCCATTTTGTTAAGCTGTTTCAGATGTCACAGGAGAGCTTGGACAAATATCTGCTTGATCTCTGCATTAATCTTTAACTGTGGTGTTGCTGGATTACTGCAAACCACAAAGTCAGGCTGCTGTGTGTCTGTCCCCAAAATTAATCTTAATGCCACACTGCAGCTTCATTTGGAGGCCACTCCTAAGAGAAAGAAGCTTAAATAATCCCTCAGTTGCACCTAGAATTTCTGTATATCCCTAATGAAATAGGAACAAAAGCCAAAACCTACTGAATTTCATTACTTGGGCTCTTGTTGTTTTAAACCCCTTTTTAATAAATCAAGTTAGAATTATTTATTTTCCTCTTTATTAATGTAATTATTTGATTTAATTTCTTATACTTCAATGACTTTATAATTGCAATCTTATTGATATAAGCTAGTCAGCTTTTGGTCCTGAACTTAGCATATTATGAATTTCCAACAACAGCTGGGCATCTTCAGTATTGGTACCAGATCTGGTGTCTCCTGCATTAATGCTGTTTTGTCCCACTCAATATTTTTTCGATTTGTAACAAAGTTTCCCTGCTGTTCAAATATTGAACTTTTTCTCTACTAGTTTCAACACTTTAGGTCTCACTACCATAAATGCTGCCATGTTACCTTTTCTCTGAAACCCAGGTGATGCTCCAGTCAGTAATTGTAGGCAAGTTTTACCTCTGTAACAGCCTGCTTGCACTAAATATGCCTTGGTAAAGAAGCTTAAAAAACTTGTGCACCTCAATCTTCAACGTATTCCTCTTCCAGTTTTAGTAAAGAGCAGAGTTCATTTTAAACTTGGGATTCTGAAGGCAGATCTTTGTAAGAAGATTCAGAGAGATCTAATTCAATTGTCATTTACAAGAACATCCTCACGGAAACGGTGACCTTCTGGTTTTGTGCTACAGATGACCAAACTCCTTTTGGAGTTTTGAAAGACAGACAACAACTCGATTGTATTGTCTGTTTTCTGGTTCTTTCATTCTCTTGCCCGGGTCAATGGATTCCAGTTGTTAAACTTTTGTTCATTTTCCCTCGTTGCCCAGTATAACCAATAGATGGCTAGAACACATCTGAGGGTCGGGGGGCAGGGGGAACCATGGCTTTATGAAAGGAAAGAAGCAGATGATAGGAAGAGGAAAAAGAGGAGGTAGAGGGCTTAGCCCACGGCTCTCTTTCTAGGGCATACAGAANCTCTTGGCTCAGATTGGCTGCACTTATTTGCTGCCTTGATTTAAACATCCTACTGACATCTTGCTGTGAACGTGGAGATAATCATGACTGGTCAGTATCCTGTGGATTAAGGCTGTGATGGTTTTCTGCACCTGAGAAATGGTGAACAGCAGATTTAAAAGAAAAAAGATAGCTGTTTATGAATGCTATGTCAATTTCTATTTTGAAGATATCCCATTTCTTTAATAACTAGAGTTTATTTAGGAATGTTTTTTCCCAAATTGTTGGCAATAAATGAAAGTATGAGTACTGAAACTGAACAACTTTCTTCCATGGTAGCCTTTTTGAGTCTTCTTTAAAAAACAAAACCCTACCTTATGGCTTCCTTCAGGAATGTTTAGAATGATGACTTCTAGCAAGTAAAAAGTAACTTCATGCAAAAGTGTTTTCACTAAACACCTTCTTATCTTTATGGTTGCCTTCCAGGATATGGTGTATCTTATCTGATGGTCATATTCACCAGTTCTGTGCTGGAAAGGGAGAAAAGTGAAGCTTCTAAAACGTGGCTTAAAGCTCAAACTAGAGCTTTCATGCACAAAGTAATAGAGCAAATATCTTCTACCATCAATTCTATCTTGTGGCCCAAGACAATTTCCTTCTACTTCTTGGTGTTTTTTCATAGAACAGGTTTTTTTTTTTTAATCTTTGCCACTAGGATTTCAGAAAATTGCTGTAGTATAGTTGTACTCTGTTCCAGCTGATTGTCACTATTGCTTTGTGTCACTGCACTTGCTGAAGGGTGCAGGTTTCTTTGTTTCTTTTCAGTAGTGAAAGCTTCCTTCTCCCTTTGTTTCTGTTTTGTTTTTATTTAGCAAAAGCTGCTTTATGGAAACACCTTTCATCTGTTCAACTGTCTAGTGATCTTTACAGTGCTAAAACTTGATCTGCCTTCATAAAATAGTTCAATACTGTAGCAGGAGCAGCAGAGAATAAAACCAGGTGCACAACATAGCAAGTACCTTTTGGTTCAGAAGGACCTGATGTATTAATATGAATGTACACAGGTATTTTCCTCAAACCAAGAGGGCTCTGGGTCTAATACAGCGCTGTGTTGTGTTAGGTCAGGGGTTTGGAGTGCAGGAATGGGGTTTTTAAGGCTTTTAGTCTGGTGCAATGACAGGATATCCTTTAATTTTTCAGATGACACTTCCAAACTTAAACTACGTAGTTTTAAACACCAAACAGACAAAAAACCAGGATGGAAGCTTATGACATACTCATTTCATTTGACACTATTACTTAAATAATATATTTAATCACTTCCAGGTAAGAAACCTCATATCACTTCAGTTCTGCACCAGGAAAACTGTGTGTACAGGTAGCTAACATAAAGCTGCTACACTGAGGGAGCTTCTCAGATTTTCTACCCTGTTTCTGCTCAGCCTGTGGCATATGTGGTGAAATTTTGCCTGCCTATTTTTTCTTCTCTCTGGTGATAAAAAGATGTTCATAGCAGTGATGTAAGACTCTGCCAGTTCTCCATCAGTAGGTAAATTGAGCATTATTTGGGGAATGCATGTCCCTGAAGACAGAAGGAAAAATAAATAGCTCCTCTTGAATGAGTATGTGAATGATGTAATACACATTGTTCTGTAGAATTAAGATTTCCCCTTGGAGTTAGCAGGCAATTAAATGTCACATTTGAGGCAGAAATTGAACCAAGATGCCAATAGATTATTTTTTTCTGTCTAGCAACTACTTATTTTCTTTATAAAAATCATAGTATCATAGAATGGTTTGGGTCCATTTTGTTAAGCTGTTTCAGATGTCACAGGAGAGCTTGGACAAATATCTGCTCGATCTCTGCATTAATCTTTAACTGTGGTGTTGCTGGATTACTGCAAACCACAAAGTCAGGCTGCTGTGTGTCTGTCCCCAAAATTAATCTTAATGCCACACTGCAGCTTCATTTAGAGGCCACTCTTAAGAGAAAGGGGGCAGGGGGGAACCACGGCTTTATGAAAGGAAAGAAGCAGATGATAGGAAGAGGAAAAAGAGGAGGTAGAGGGCTTAGCCCACGGCTCTCTTTCTAGGGCATACAGAATGTTTCTGCTGATGTTTCAGGTGCTGAGACAGTAGCCAGAGACTCTTGGGCAGGAATGGCTCTCCATTAGCAGAGATTCTGTACATGGTGCTGCTGACCCCCAGCTCCTCAAGCTGAGTCTCTTCTCGTGTGGGTGTACAGACAGCACCTCTGCTGGAGCAGCTCATGCAGAACGTGCAGCACTTCTGAAAACTCAACCATCTTAGCATTTTGGCAATTTAAAACTTAGCTTAAACCTTGGCTTAAAGCACTTACCTTTAAACTAGCACCCTCTCCTCTCAACATAACAGAGCTGTGAGGAGAGTAACTGCTCCGGGCTGACACTGCTCCATGTACTGCAAGAAATTTGCCAGTATAGGTGGTAAGGGAGCAGTGTAGGTGTATTTTGTCTTAAACAGGGTATGCAGTCCTAAACAGAGTGCAAGTACTGAATCTTATCCCTCACTTGCAGTGCTCAGAGCCTAGCTCAGGTCTGAGCAATCTAATTCTGCTAGAAATGTGGCGTTGGAGATTTTTTTAATTGTTGGGCATTCTAGCTCCATTCACCTATGCTGTGATAAACAGCAAATAACTGTCAGCATCTCTGTGGCACATCTCCTCTGTTCTGTTGATGTTTTGCATGTTCTGGAAAACAAACCAAATTATACATGACAGCCTACAGCGTTCCCCTTTGCATTAGTGTGAATGAATTAAGCAGATTATAGAACTATGTTTTCATATGGCTTTTTTCTTGAGAGAAAATTATTGGGTTTGCCAGATCCTCTACTTTTATCATGTGAGGCACAGGGTCTCTGCAAATCCACATCACCTCAGGGAGAGCTTGGAGAATGCACTAGTTCCTAGAGGGTCCATTGCTGGATCAGGCCAAGGGTAGGCATAATAGGAATGTAAATTACTTCCATTATACAATTTTAATAACTATGATTCAAGACAACTGTTCCTGCAGCTTGTCCAACAGAAAAAAATAATAAAATAAGCACAAGCCAACTGCTGAATAAAGTGCCAGTAGCTGTGATGAATTATAATTCAATTTGGACAGGAAATGAGAAATACATGACCTAAAGGAAAAGAAATCTTTAGGCAATGTAATTGGGGTAAAAAGAACTCCCATTAGTATTATGAACTATGGGCTGAGCTGCGAACTCCCAAGTGTAAGAAATAAAGCTCCATATCTGCAGTTGTTCAGAGCAAGTTAGAAGTGCAGCACGTCTGGCAAAACATGAGGGTCTCTGATAAAAGACAGTTTTATCATTTTATTGCTTATCCAGAGAAAACCCAGTGAAAGTATTTGATTTAGCATACAGTTAAGAGCTAACAGCCTTAACAATAAGGTATTAACTTCACTGTTAGTGCTCCTGCCTATAGAAGATCTCTGAACAGCTTTGCCATGCTGGAAGAACACCTTCAGTTTGGGAGCTGTTCATTTGTCCCAAGCTCAGGGTGATGGCCTTCTGCCTCTTCCTGGTTCTCATATGCTCTCTCCTCTCCCTCTCGTTATTATAATGTAATTATTCTTGTTTTCCTTCTCATGAGATATTTCTTGCCCTAAGTTCATGTGAAATGGTCACTAGTACTCTCTTATTTGCACTGTGGGAGAAACCTTTTGTCTACACCATGAAACCTGAACTTCCTGTCAAGTTGAAAACTTAAATCACCCCTCAATTTCTGTATATCCATTTATTGAACATTCTACTCTTTAGCAACACAGTGTTTTTTCTGTGTTCTCCCTGTTCAGACCATGCCACTTTCCATGGGATGAAGGCAGGTTGTGGGACAGCTGTAGTGCTTTAGTTTGTAGCTGCAGTGCCTTTGCAAGGAAACAGTGTGCTTGCCATTCTCTGCTGGCCTCAGATCCCAGCGTGGAAAATAATGTTCAAAGAGGGATCTCAGTGTCAGTGGTAACAATGCTTTAAAAGTTAACTTGGTCACTAACCATTTCCCTGTTCCTAATCACATCGAATTTTATTTATTTATCTTTGAATTATTGAAGATAACAGTAAAAATAAATGCTCTGTGTTGAATTTAAACCTGTCTTAACCACCCCCTGGCAGTGAGACCTGCATCTGTTGACATCTACTAGTTAAAGCAGTAACAAACTCTGCAGAACTTAATGCTATCTTATGCCATCACCTCAGATGGAGATCATGTATGTAGACTGCAGTTTGAAGTTGCTGTGTTGGATTTTACTGTATGTTTCTCACATTATGGAATAATGTTGGCTGAAATTCAGAGGAGGTATGTAATAACAAACATGAAATGTATTATTTACTATTCTAGGGTCTTGGGTTTGTCTCTAATGAGGGTAAATGCTCAGAGACTGGGAGCTACAGCAGTTAGCATCAGTGAGTGGGAGCAGGGTTCACTGCTGTGCCTGGATACACAGCAACAAACAGCACACAAAATATTAGACTGGAGTGAAAGCAGAGGAGTGGCCTTTGCACTGTTGCATGCCAAACCCAGGTTCTTGTGCACTGATGAAAGGAATGTGCTCCAGAGGTTAGGCTGTAGCTCCTCTGTGATGCTTAGGAAGTTAGAGAGAAAAGACAGGGAGTGTGTACAGTCTACATTTAACTTCTGCTTTTGGAATTATTACATGGAAGTCTGTGCCTAGGACCCGAGATGTTGGTGGGTTCGCCTGAACTTGACACCAGTGTACACCAGCAGTCATTTTCATCACTTAGTAATTTTATTTCGGAATAGAAGGCCTTGAGAACAGCTGATGTGTGAAGGAACAGTGAGTGTGAGCAAAACTGGGTATAATACTGAGGGAAATGAGGACTGTCAGTGCCAGGCTGACCCAAAGGATCCCCTATGAGTGGCCCGTAAGTGTTTTCTGGTGTGTCTGTTAACTTACCCATCTCCCTCTGCTCCTGTTCCTCCTGTAGCCAAGATCCTCGTGGGAAGTGTAGCACAGTATGCTGGACAGCTGTGCTCCTGCTTTTATGAGGGGGCAGGAGAATTGTGTTACTCTGTCATCTCTGCTGTCTGGCCCTGGAACCTAGTGTGAGGTTATTACTGATGTCTGCCGAGTCTGAAACTCAGGCTAGCAAAACAGAGAGTGATAGCTGAGTGACACAGGAAATTCTAACTATATAAGATTCCAGAGCTGGAGAGACTCTGTTCTGATCCTGTGAGAAGAGATTTTGTATGTAAAGCTTGAATGTTGGATTAAATATTAAGGTCTTGATTCTTCTTTGCATTGCACTGATGTTATTCCAGGATCAGTATTCTGACTGCATCTTTAAATATTAAATTTGTTCTGACAGGATGGAAGCTGATATGCAACCTCTGACATTGGGCTCCCATGCTGTTTCTTATGTCACAAATGATGACAATTGCCAGAAACGGTGACTAGCAGCAGCAAGAGACTCTGCAATATTCACTTTAATTGCATTCTATATGTTCAGATGTAATTTACAGTTTTGAAGTGTTGAAAAAATGAGTGGCCTGACACGAGTGCTCAGTATCCTGTAGCAAGCCACTGGGAACAAGAAAGTTTTTCTTTCAAGATTCAACAAAAACGGTCCCTTACTGTGTGACACAAACAAGCTGCACCAAACCTGCCAATGATTCAGCATGTTTTTCTAAATTCAAACTGGGCTGCTTCCTAAAGTTTGCAGCAGGGATTGAAACCCTGCAGGGAAACACCAGAGGCTCCAGCCTTTCTTCCAGCATCAGTTGTGGTGCCAGGTAGGGAACCAAATGAGTAGCAAAACACTCTCTGTACTAAACCAGCATAACAAATGGCTTCAGGGCACACAGAGAGGGGCGTACACGCAGCATTAATTAGTCTAAAAGTAATCAGCAAAATATTGCTAAAAAATCATGAGTGGCAAGACTGGAGGAGCTTTTGAACTCAGTAATATGAAAACCTGAGTGCAGTGACAGAATTTGATGGACTTTGGGAGGTTTCAGTGACAAGCAGACCAGTTTTGACTGAAAAAGAGAAACCCAGGATAAGATGTAATCTGCTGTAGTAGTGAAAGGCTAATATAGGTTTTTCCAGCCAGTTCTGACCTACACAAGACAGAGAAGAAACACGGACAGTTCTGTGTGCTAGAATTAGCAGTGTTAATTGCAGGGAGCATTTTGTTGATTTAGCTGTGTGTTTCTAGGTGGAAACTGTCTTGAAGTGAATAATTCAGTTTTTCAAATGTGTTCACTGCTCAGAGGTGTTGGGGAGACATTTATGAAACTAGATTTCAGCGTATGGGTCATGCTTGAATGGCCTGTTCTCAGTTTTACCTGCCACGTTTTATATTTAATATGGCATCCTTGAGCTATGTGATCCATCATATAAGTCTTAAGTTTTAAAATATTTTTCTATTTTTCACTCTACTTCTACTTGTGACCAGCAGGAAAAGAACATGTTTATCATACTTTCTAAACACAGGAGTCTAACATGACTGGAGAGCCAAGGTATTGTTGACACTCTTATTTTCTTTCCTGTTTCATACAGTTTGTCATGCTAAGGTGATTAGGGCTTCCTGTCGGGACTGAGGCTCCTAAATCACTTAGAACTCATGAAAAAAATCAGTATCCCAAATGATACTGTTTGGTGCGTGCTGTCACCACAGGTCAAGCTAGAAAGCTATAGTAGGCAGTACTAACAGTAGAGTATGCAGCAGGGATGAGAATTCTTCCTGTGCTGAGGATTCCAGCAATATCCTTTAACAATATTGGCGTTTGCCTTCCCGTGTATAGTTGTCACCTGGCCCATTGCCTCCATGTAGTTCTGATTTTGTGACTTTTCTTCCCCGGTATGATGACTTGGAGTGAAGAATATCTGGTTTAACATTGTAGTTCAGTCATAGTTTTCCCTTTGTACATCTATATTAGGATTGCATGTCCCCTTTTTCCTGGCCAGTTTCATCTCATTTTTCTGAGGCTGCTGAAACAGTCAATACCTGGGTTTCTGTAGCAGGTGATTTCCTGGCAATATTGACTTAGCTTCAAACTCTTTATTACTGTGGCATGTGTGGGCACTGCCTATGTGACATCTGGGTCAGACTGATCAAACAGACTTTCTGTAAAGCTGGGAGCACTTTAGCATCTCAAAAAATGTGTTAGTGTAAATGGAAAGTGCACTGTGTTTATCCAAACTGTTCTTGGGTGCTCATCCAGCCAAGGACAAATAAAGCAGCTGAACATCAGCACGCAGTTAATTTAATTTAGATGAATCTTGAAATGATAACATTTTTAACTGACTCCAAGGAAAAAAGATGTCTGAACAGAGACATGCTGCTTGTAGGTGTCATCTGAGGTGGAAAGCCAGTGTAACTCAATATTTAACTCCTCCGTGAGTTAGTCCCAGCTCCACCCATGATAGAGTTTAGTGCTGGCAAAGCTTTTCACATACTACATGGTGTGGTGCAGGTGCACAGCACTGCTTGTGCTAAACAGAAAATTCCCTGTGCTTAAGTCTCAATTAGATCTGACCCAGCTGATTGTTTGGCTGACCCTTGCTCTTTTTGCTACCCATCCTTCCACATCGCAAATACCTTTTTGAAAACTTCTCCAATTCCAGTATTTGGCTCACTTTTTATTTCTTGCTGGAACATTATGCAGATTCTAGACTCTGCACTTTAGAAATTCACCTTAAAGAAAAAAGATGCAGGTACTTCTGCTGACCACATACTTATACCCAACTGCTCCTTGCTTAAATAAGCAAAGGTATGGAAAAATCTCACTGACTGATATGAAAAGAGCAAATGTAGTGCCCAACAGTTTTATATAAAACTGAACTGGATCAGGAGTGAAGAGTTTAAATGAAAAAAATAATAAAAAAATCTTCAGCTATGAAGGAAAGACTTTATTCAGTGAAATGGCATTATATGTTGTTGTGCCAAAGGCAATTCTGTTGAAGAATCAGAGTGGACAGATGGATGAAGAAGAGTGGACAGATGGATGTGTGCACACAGTCATGATAGAACGTTTGTCAGATGAAAGGCTGGTGCCTTTTTGGTTTCCTGCTTCTCTTCAGAAAGACAGCTGCAGCGTGTCTGAAGGACACATCTTTGTTGCAGTTTCAACAGCTAGGTTGTTGCTGTCATACTTCAAGTTCTTGAAATACTGTCTGTGAAAGGTAACCCATTGGCTGCTTGGTCATGTGGTAGCTATCCATGGATGAACCAAAATGCTGCCTCCCTTTTGCTCTCCAGTTACAGTTAGAGCAGAAGAGGATGAGATTCTTTTGGTTAGGTGGGATTTTGCCTTTTTTATTCTTTTGTAGAAACCTTGTGTTATGGTTGGTCAGAAAATGTAGTATCTGTTTTTTCTCTTCATGAGCACCAAAGTTCATTATTGCTTGAGTCACTGGCCTCTGTTTTCCATGACTGACCCTGCATGTGTGTACCACACACTACCTCTGACTTAGGATAGCACATTACACAGCGTGGGCCAGCAGGCATATGAATGAGGTTTGTTGCAGAACAGACATTTTTCAAAGCCATATGAGGATATTCAATTAACTGAAATCAGATTCTGGATATTCTTAGGGAGCAAGTTGCTAAAAAATGGTAGGATGTCAAACAGGAGCCTGAGTCAGATAAACAGATTATACCTGATGTGCTTTATGCATTCTCAGATGTTTTTTTTGTTCCATGTTCTTGTAATCACTTTCTGAATTTAGTCGACTGTAATATGATCATTAAATTTGAGACACAGGGAGGCAAGCAGCTTAATGGCAGATAAGGGGCAGGAAACTGTGCTTCATAAAATAAATACTACTTTAAAAAAAGTTCATACTGTTTTTCTTCTGTGAATGTTGTCCTTTGAGTCATCAGACTAAGCAGCAATAGTCATTCCTCAGCCCTACATGTGTCTGTGGTAATCAAATGCTTTCTTGCTGCCTGCTCCTTCTATACTGAGCACCCTCTGCTACAAAATACAATGGGATGATGCACGATTCCTGCAGTGCAATTTTAGGAGATTAAGAAAATAAGGCTAAATAGAAATTGCATGTGTCAAAAATTAACCCAGGTTGAAAATAACAGGACTTTGGGAGGGATAGATTCTTAAGCATTAAAAATGCCTAGGCAGCATGTAAAATAACTTGTTTCATTAATATCAATTACACAGATGGGAATTTGGTGTTAGAGGCTGTGTAGTCAGTAAGTGGTTAGCTTCTGTCAGTAGCATACAGAGCGAAAGAGCTTTCAGAGGGAGGCAGGACACAGAAGTTTTAAAATGGACATGGAGACAACGGTACTTACTGGAGGTGCCTAATCTCCATCCTGGAAGCAAGAGCTGGGTGAGTGCAGCCACCCTGCTGACAGCCCCTGGTATCAGAAAGTGGCTCTGGGGAGTGTTAGGTTCAGAGAGGCTTCACTTAGATATGTTGGCTGACTTGCCTGGGGTCTGCTGCATCACACAGATCTGGCACTTCTAGACCATTAGAGACTTCTAACAGCTCTGCTGCACTCGAGTGCGGTGACTTTGATACATATTATAAATGCTCAAACCGAGATCTAAACCAGTATTTAGACTGGAATATAGGAAAAGGCAGGATATTTAGATTCAAGAGCTGTTGCTGTTGTTGAAGAGTAGAGAGGAACAGCTATTTAGTAGGGCTGCATTTGGTTTTGAATTCCATTCTTTATCTTTACAGGGTGAGTTTTCAGTTTAGACTTAAGATTAAAGAAATCCAACTAAATATTTTTATATACAGATGTTACTTATTTACACATGAGATTAATCAATTTATAAAAAAGATGTATAAAGAAATAATGAAGAGAATTTGTCTGCTATTTGACAATTTAAGTAACATGATTTAAACCACATAGGTCAGTAATTCTATCAATTCTTAAGCTTTAAGGAACCTTGATGATCCTGCTCCTTCTGCATAGGCATCTTTTCATTTTATTATTATTGTCTAAAGAGCCATTTCCACCAAAAGTTAGAAAGAATAAGGACCAGTGAACACCATATGCCCTAGTGACCTTGGATATCCTGAAGTCCTTGTTCAGGGAAAAAAAACTTGGCTCTTACCAATGCACCACTTATTAAAAAGATGACTCAGAGCATTTTTCTAGATAGGGTAGATACTATTTAAGCAAGAGCTGGCATTAAGGGGACTAATAATGGTATAGTAATCTCCTTGGAACTTTGCAAATCCACTGAGCAAATGAAGGATTAATATCCTGATATGTTATGAATGGTGATAGTGGATTGGTTACACTTTAAGATATCCCATTTCAAACATTGGAAGTAAAGCTAAAGAGTGTATACATAGTCCTATAGATGGTATAGGACTTCAAGCAGTGGAAGATTACCCAGGGAAGGGTGGTACTGCCAAAGCATCTTCTGCTGAAAGCTTCTTCGTAGGGGACTAGCCTGGGAGGTGGGTAAAACTAAAGCCCATGCTAGAGGCTAGGAGCAGGAGAGAAAAAGCCTAGCATTCCAGTTAGGGTGGGACTGCAATAAAGCTTCCAAAGGAAAGGACAGGCTCCACAAAGACTTCTCCCTCAACAAATTCTTCACGTGTGGCAGCAGTGGGGACCTTGGGCTAAGGCTCGTCTCATGCTTTGACTTAGGATCAAGGATTATGCTTAAGACTGGGGATGACAGAGACTAATTTTAGGGCATCATTTGGAGTGAGGATGCCAAAAACATCGTCCACTGAGGGCTTCTTCATGGAGAGCTGGCCTCAGGCTTGACCTACAGTTTAATGCTTGTTGATGCCTAGGATTAGGGGGGTGAGCTGAGGAGAGACAAACCTTAGAGTTGCAGGTAGACTGAAGCTGTAAATGTGCTGCCAAAGGAGGGGGAAGGCTGTGGAAAAAAAAGTTATCCCCTGAGAACTTCAATCAGGACTAGGTCATGGAACTTGGGCTCAGATTCACTGGGAGACCAAGTGTTAGAGCTGTAGGTGAAGTGGGAATGTAAAGGTGCTGCTGAAGAAGTCGGCAGTCTGCGAGTAGACTTCTCCCTTCAGAAATTCCTCATGTTGTGGAGGGTTATTGGGGTTTCCTCTATGGTTCAGCCATCATCTAGGGCTGGGGAGGGCAGAGAGAGCTTAGCGCTGCGGTTATATTGGGGCTGCAAATGGGCTGTCAAAAGAAGGAGCAAGCTGGAGAGGAGTTCTCTTGCAAGAGCTTCATATGAGACTTCTTGTGGGTTTTACCAGTAAACATCTAATTCCATTCCAACCTATATTATTCTGTGATTATGTATTTGCTCTGGGAAACAATGTGAAATGAAGCAAAAAAACCTCTATGGCTGCAGTTCAAGTTTAAAAACCAGAAAATTCAGGATTATTCTCCCATATTTTCCTCAACCATAAAAGAGTCTGATGCAGCACTGCATTGGCTACTATCCAGTCTAGTTGGGAGGTAAGTTGTAATCCTTGTCTTGGATTTCAGCCTTCACCGCCATGCCCCCAGTCCTTCTTCTGAGAGCTGAAGTCAGCCAAGTGGAACCACAAGCCCTGCAAGACACTGACATTCACAAACCAGTCCTCCCACTCTCCTACCTCAACATTTCCCTCTCATTTGCTGAATTTCCTTATTGGCCCAGACATCTCCAGCCTAGACAAGTCTTTGCTGTGGCAAGCCATCTAAACCCTTTGGGCATGGAGAAAACAAAATGTATTTTCTGGCTCCAGATTGCAAACAGAGGAGTTGTCTTCATACCAAAAATTCAGCTGTGCTTTCTAAACGTGTGACACTTCCAGCACATAGGGGAAAAACTGCCTGGGGACTGGGAATGCTGTGTGTTGAAGGGCTGGGCCATCCCTTTTTGAAGAAGGCCCTTCGGGAGTCAGTTGACAGGTAATTTTGTGGGCCATGCAAATAGTCAGTCTAGAATGTCAAGCCTATGAGATGTTGATCTTTTTCAGCCAAACTTACTGTTCTCTTTCTGTGAGAATCCCATGGTAGCCCTTAGAAAATCTCCTTAAGTTTACAGGTCTTTGTATAAATCAAGATGTTTGTAGAGATCAGGGTCAAACCATGGAATAAAATATTTTATTAAGTACCAAGTGCTGATGTTTTAAGTGTTGCCCATTTCAAGGGCCAATTTAAACAAGACCAAATTAAGTTGAGCTGTTTACCTTTCTAACACTGCTTGCTATAGCATAATAAATGATGGGGCTATAAGCCAAGGAAGGTGACTGGAAGAATGTTTTGTTTAGACTACTGCACTAGCCAGTTCAACATTGTGGTAGGAACGCAGAAGGTCAGGAGTGAGCTGGACTGGCAGAGCTACCATAAGACTGACAAGTTACTGAAATAACTGAAGAAATTGAATTTACACTAAAAATTTCCCCAAACATCCTGTAATATTTAAAGATTTTGGAAATGGGTGTTATTTTATAAAGAGGGTAACGGAGAATGAGATTATCCTTGCCTCTGTTACACTCTTTTCTACTTCTTTGGGGTATTTACTTCACTGTACTTCTAGTTTTACCACTAGCTAAGTGCTTTTTGAGAAGTCCCATCATTCTCCATACTACTGCTTTTCTTTCTCTAAAACAGCAGCAGTACTTCCTTCTTGCTCTCTGGAGCCTTCAGCTCTCTGAAGTCTCTAGAGAGCCTTCATTAGATTTTGTTTTATTGGCAGTAGGACCAGCAACTTTAGAACTGCACAGAGAACAAAGCAAATTTAGCTTATGAAAACACTTGTGTCCAATTTAGTGCGAAACAAGCTCCAAGAAGCATTTTGCTGCAGGCCTAAGGAGTCTTGTGATTGCAGAGCTGGGATGAGAAAAGAAAAAGGCTGTCGTGCTCACAGAGCAGTGTGCCTTTCTCCCAGAACCTGGGAGAGTCTATCAGGGCAGAGGGGCACTTTTATACCCTTTACAATGATTAATATGCTGCTGTCAGAACTGAATTTTGTTCCTATTTTTGATTCTCTTGTATCTAGGTGTTTCTTTTCCTACCTTTAGCTCCTCCGAAAGCAAGAATTTGGAATCAAAGTTTAGAATTATGCAAATTAAGTGAGGTTTCATGTAATTAAAAAGATAGGAGTGTTTGGTCACAGCTTCTAAAAGCCATAGTTCAAATCATCTTTGTCAAAAAGAACAAGTGGAGAACTTGTCTGAAACCATGAGGCATTTTGCAGATGAGGGGGTACCAAGAGAGAGAATGCAGCATGCACTTGTAACAACTATTCTTATGATACAGTGGTCTGTTATTTATGTCCCTGGAAACAATGGAGCCACGAGGAGTTCAATCTCCAAGTCTCTTAATCTTCTGGTACCTGTGAAAAGAGCTAGGCTAACACCATTTATTTGTGGAAAAAGTAAGGAGTGTCCCCACACAGCTTAGATGAATATCTTTGTTACTTTTAGGGATCTTGGAGAGGTTTCAATTTGGTTACACGTGGTATTTGTATACAATGCAAAGAAAACACTGCAGCCTTAGCTACAAGACTCCCATCACTGAGGAATAGTTCATTCTAGAATAGCCTTCTCCCTAGGGGCTGCAGCTGAACTGAAATTGGGAGTGGCTCCTTCAGCTAGAAATGATAACTCTGCCTCACTGAAGAAATGAAAACATGTAAGACAAGCTGCACCTTTCTGAGAGCTGGAATCAGGGCCAAAGCGTGCAGAATGAATATTTTTGCTGGACACTCTTCTTTATGTACCCCAGGAGACCATTGGTGGTCTTGGCCACCAGGGCACTGCTGGCTCAACAGAATGGGGAAGGCATTGTTCAGGAAATAGTTGTACTGAATCAATTATTTCTTAGGCAAAGAGTGTCTGTCTTTTCCAGGTCCTCTGTATCTTGGCTGTTTTTGCTATTTAAGTGCCAGTTGCTGAGGATGACTGCAATCTGCTTTACCTTGCACATCTAACTCTTAATTTACTCTCATATTTTTTACTCTCATATAATTTACTCTCTCAGCTTTTGTCATGTAGTTTGCTCAATTTGTACATCTTATTCCATTATTTCTCATTATCTTACAGTTTTCTGTTAACCTCTCATCACTATTGCAATTCAATGATTCTTTGCATGCCAAGTTAATATCAAGAATTTGTAGCATTTTTTGTTGATTCCTGCTTCTCCTGCAGCTGGTTTTAAGCTGTGCTTGGATAATTTTAGTTTACCTGAGTATCAGTGGATGCATAAGTATATTGCAGCTGTCACAACAGCTGTGATATTGCAGGAGTAACACCTTTACTTCAGCTCACTGCAATCTTCAGTTTGCCTTTACTTTAAAGAGAAGACAGCTTCTATTTTTATTTGTCTACTGAATCTGAACTTTAGCTTGGTGAAGAGTTAAAAAGAAGGAGGATGTTCCTGAGGATGCATTTGATTTCAGAGCTGTGTTGTTGTTTGTGGGAGGTATTTTGTCAATGTTGATGGAAACATGAGAGTTGGCAGCTCTCACGATGGGCAAAAAGTATTTCTGACAGACTCTCTGAAGTAAAGCAGCAAATGCTGGTTAGCTGTGTCTCCACTCCCTTGCTTTTCTGAAATTGTCTAGACACTTACTGGCAGGAACATGCATGGGACCAATAGATGGTAAATTCAGTGAATTATTGTGGCAAATTAACATGGAATGCATTAGTAGCTAGTATTTCTATGAGAAACCTGGCTGGAAGAGTTAGTCACTTCATAAGTAAATCATAACACTACCAAGTGGTTTGCATCCAGTCCAACCAAAGCAGCACGAATGTGAAAAGCTCTTGTTTAGCTGTTGCTAAATTATAAATCAAGAGTTGGTAGAGATCATTGGGAAGGTAATTGTTACAGAAATAAAAAAAATCAATAATGCTTCATGCTACTCGTAGGACAAAAAGCTGCAGCTGCTGGATTGATTACTGTATGATAGTTGCTGTTCTCTGGTATGAAAGTGTTTTAAAACACAAGTTCTTAGTACAACGAAACCATCTAGATCCAATTGCCACGTTTACTTCATTAGCATTACCAAAGCTGGAATAAAGCATAAGCTACAGCTGATTTACATATTCATAGGGGTCTTTTGCATTTATTAATAATAGAAAGTAACCTAATATTGTTGAGTAATAGATAGCAGATTTCTCCCTGTTACCTTAAGGGATGACAGGGTTTTGTCTTCATTTCACTTTAGGCCTGTTGCCTGTGAAGATAGACATTCTCCACCTTATACTCCTTACTCTTATTTTCATCCTGCCTGCTGGTTCAGACACCAGAACTAAACTGTTGGGCTGCCTTTCTACCCCCTGCTCCCATTTTTCTTTGACTGTAGTGGATCTGTCTTCCCTTTTGTGCTTTCAGATATTGACTAGAAAATGATTCATTATTGATTTCAAATAAGCTTGTTCTTATAGCAGGATATGCACTTTCACAGAGGAGAAAGTAGAATTCAGAGCAGGAACGAAGGTATTTGGTGGAATAAATCAGCAGGTATTTCTAGGAAATGGTACAAATGCTGAAGGCTGTGAATCTTCATGATTGGTTGTGCTGGTATAAGAACGATGTCAAAATGATTTGCTACTGCTCTGATGAAAAAGAGAAAATAAAGAGGAGAGCACGGTGTAATGTGACTCCTTCCAGATGGTGGAATCACGGTGTGGCAAATTATATCTCTGTATAATATTACGTGGGCTTTACCTTTGAAATTCCATTAAAATCCAGCTGCATTATCAGTTTGTCATGAACACCGAAGTCTTTGAGTTATCCATTGTGAGTGATATAGCTGCTCAGAAGTTTCTGAGAGTTTTACCTGACACTTTCTACGTCTGGCCTCAGGTACAATGTCCAGGCTTCAGAAATACATAAGGAAATTCTGCTCAGCCGTTTTGAAGTTCAAGTGAGGCAAAGTTGCAGTCTTCACGTACTCCAAATGACACTTCTGTGCTTTCGTAACTCACACAGCTGGTGTTAGAAATCTGGAAGCAGGATTCTTTCATCGTTCTCTGGAGCGAAAAACAAGCTGAAATGAAGAAATATGGGTTCATTATTTTAAAAGCTGGCATTTGCAAATGCACAATAGAATGACTTTTTCTGGTTAACAGAATAATTGAACATCTTGCACATCAACAAACAGTGTATTAATTGAGACCATCTGAAGCGTACAGATGAATTCAAGTAGCGATTTATCAAGACTTAAACTTTGTGCTATAAGTTGGGTTGTCTTAACTAAAAATGTGTTATTCAGAGGACAGTTTATTTTTAAAATTACATGCTTCATTTTTTTGTTTTAAACCAAGAGGTGATAAAGGGGATTAACTCAGTGACAACCAAGTACGGTCTACATATTCTTACTCAGAAATAAAGTACCTTTATTCAGTTTATCAGTATTTTCTACATCTAATTAGGATAAACACATATGTACAGAGCAGTTTAACGTGATTCTACTAATTCATTTTAGAAGTTCATTGAGATTATTTTCCAGAGTGTATTTATATACAGAAAGTCTTCATTTGAGACAAATTAGATAACCATATGGAGCAATTAACCTTTTTTGTACTTTCATTGTTTTGTCTCTGTGATAACATGAAGTTTTATTGGTATCTCTCCTTCTGAATGTAGCCCTAATGTTTTCCTTTATAGTGAGAACCTTACCAGAAACAGCAGAGGAAAACACTTCTAAAACTACAAACCACAAAAGAGCCCAAGTAGGTACTTTACCAAAAAAAGCATCTTATATTTCATCATAGGTGGCATTTACATTGCTTATGTGTCCTTAGGTTTTATTGCTCAAATAGTTTAGGAGCACTAAGATATTTTGGGGTTTTTTTTCCCATTTTTCTTAAAAGTTAGAGAACACAGATTTTAAAACTACTGTTTTTACAAGGTAGAGCTAGCAGATGAAAGCCCTGGAATCAAGACAGTAAAGATTTCTGTCATCAACCATTATATGGATATGTAGTATTTTATATATCCCCTTTCACTAAAAAATCTGAGCATTAGCTGCTTTTAGATGATAATAAAAGTAAAACAAAGTTTGGTAGTGTTTATTTTCCTCTTCCATGTAGAATGGAGATGCTTTGCTTGGCTTTAATGTTTGTTAAGGATACCTTATTTAATGTTCCTGTTGTGTAGACTTACGCTGCCTTGAACCTAAAGCCAAGCAAAGTTGTTAATTGAATAGCTATTTAAAGGGAAATAGATTCTAAACTAATGGAGCAAATCTGTGCTTTACGACACAATGCAATTAAGGAACACGTCCCTGGGCACAGGAGATGGCACGGTGCTGTCCCACTGGAATTCTCAGCCATACTTACCATCATCACACAACACCACTAAGGAACTCAGCTTCAAGCCAAACGTTTCAGGCTCTTAAGATTATATAACTGAAGGAAAGACCAATAACATCTCTCCAGACCTCTTCTAAAACAGACTGCATTTCAGATTATTTTTCTTTCATCACAGTATGTTTTGCTTTCCTATCTTCTGTGGTCTGTAAGCATGCCCATGGTACATGTCAGTCTTCCACTGGGGAAAATTAAAATGGAAGATAGAGAAGGTGTTGTATAAGAAGTGTATTCTTCCTTCTTAGTTGTTTACTGCTATCAGCAGGAAAGACAATATCATTGTGGAGGCAGCCACAGGGAAAGCTGACACCGGGATAGCACGGATGACTCTGAGGTGGAGAGGAATACTCTGGGTAGAAGAGAGCTGTTAGATGCTTGTCTGAGGAGAAAGCAAGCAGCTGTGAGACCAGCCAAAGTGATATTACAGCTCTCATGGAAATTTGAGAGTACCTAGGAGTCCAGAGTTTACTCAGGTTCCAGGGCTCTGTCTGGAAGGGAGCTTAGAGGACTGGGAGCTGGAGTTTTCACCAGACTGGGGGAAGACAGCATTGCCTGGGTTCATTTTGTATGCGTGGTGTGTTGCTACAGGGTAGCTTTGTGACTTTTAATGACTGGAAAACCACCTCATCACTTGAGGAAGGGATCTGCTGGAGTTTGCCTTCACTCAGCTTGACAAGGTGATGAGGGGGATAGATCCCCTTACATGAAAACACTTGTCAGTTGTATCAAGACAAGCACCAATGTCACCTTGAGAAAAATGTCCCTCAGCTGGCGTTCGATGCGTGCCCTTCATAGTGCAGCACAGCCTAATGTCATGTGCTAAATGCAAATACACTGCTTTGCCTTTTTCTTTTTCCATGGTGCTTTCTCAAGAGTTCTGTCTTGACTGATTAAGAGCAATGTGCAATTTCTTCTGAGTTGCTGGGTTAGATAAGCAGAGAAGGCAAATTCTGGGTATGGTGGTGTGACACTTGTGAACGTTGCCTGTTTCAGTAGGTAACTGGAAAATTCTCTGACATGTTGCTCAGGGTAGTTAAATACCAGCAGAATAAGAACCCAGAATGGTGCTGGCCAACGGTTTTGGTCATGTTTTAGGATTTGGTTTATATTCTCTCAGCCAGCCAGCCTTGATCCAAAGCTTTATAATTAAATACCAGTGAATTATCTGTCCTTGTAAGCACGTTGTAACAGCTGCACCCCTGGAGATTGCTTCTTTGGTGGTATCCCAGAAAGGTTCAGGGTGCTCTTGTGTTAAACACGATTCTGTTAAAAGGTTCATGACACGTGAAGGCTGAACCGGTGCTACCAGCCAGACCCTTCACTGGTGCAGCAGACTTTGAACAGGACTGATCCTTTATCCAACTTTATTGCACTCCTCCTTGGATTTTGCTAGGGGGAAAAAAAAAAAGTGGATGCAAAATTCACTCACTTAAGAAATAAATGGGATTTATAAAATAGATCCAGCTCAAAACTGAGCCTTTCCTGAGCAGTGAAGTTAAAATACAGTGTTTGCTTCATTTAATGGTGCTAATTTTACTTGAAATATTTTTGCCAGTTTAATTCTTTTTCATGTATTGGTGTGTGGGTGGTGGTGGTGTTTCTTATTTGTCACAAAAGTTGTCTGTTTACCCTTATGTTACTACCACTTGTTTCTTTAAGTTGAGGTTGTAACTCCAAATCTGTATTGATAGAGATGTGCTGATCACTTGCAGCCCTCACTGGAGGAAACTGCAGCTGCCATGTGCTTGGTCCTTGCCTGACACCTATGTCAGATTAAGCAAATCAGAGGTGAACTGGGGCTCATGGGTTAAAACTCTTGGAAGAAAAAGCATGGCTAAGTTATCAGTTTTACAGGGCATAAACTTTCTCATACTTCCCTTCATCTGACTCTTGCAGACTGAGGGTATCTGTCAAATGCTGCTCTTGGCCTCATGTCTGAGAAATCTTCTGCTGTATTTTCCTAAGGGAGTTGCAACTGTTAGTGCTTGTGCTTTGGCAGCCTATGATCAGAATAGTTTAATTGTTCCCTAACATGAAAATGTGACTGGCTGGAGATGACCCGTGCCTTTGCTTGGTCTCCCTCTCCTGGAGGGCACTCTGCTTTGAGTTGTACTGACAGTGACTTGCCCTGTACCGCAAAGCTCTGCATTTTGTGCAGTTGCTAAGGGCTGTCCAAAGATGAATTAGAGTATAGAAATTCCCATTTGGAGTTGCCATTGAGAAGTAAAAAAAGAAGAGCAGAGTTCTTCTTTTATTAATACTGCTGTTCTGTTTGAATCTGGGCCAAGAGTGGTGTACAGTAAGCCAAGGTGTGAATTTATACAGCACAAGCAACCCTGTCAGCATTTATTTGGAAGTGCTTTTGAAATTGGACACAGAGAATCTTTCTGAACGGCAGAAAGTAAGGGGATAACATTCTGTGCTCTAAACAAAGGTGATCTCCTGCTTGAGCCTGAGAGGTTAGAGGAATACAGGATTAGAGTGGATCTCATTTTCAGTGGTGTTAATTGATAGGGCAGGGGCACGAGGACAAAATCATCAGTTGGCACCGTGGTGCCAGTTTCCATGTGTGCTGGGTATGGGCTTTGTGCGTGCGAGTGGATACAGCCCTATGGCTGCTGGTGGCAGAGTTCGGGGTATGTTTTTCATATGCTGCTTCATCTTACAAATATGTTTCAAAATGTTGCTAAATTTCATGCAGTTAGAGAGAACAAAGCATTAAGGACAATCATTTTATGCTTTACATTGTGTAAACAAAAAAATCCAGAACTTTCCAGGCCAAGTGAAGGGAGTGTGTCAAATATAATCTATAAAAGTCAGGCAAAAAGACTTTGCTTGGAAAAGAAATGCAGAGTGGTTTTAATTAACATTTTGCTTCAGGTCATACCATGTTCTTTCAATTAGGACTTTGGTGTAAGGAAAAACTGTCTTTTCCTGAATGTCCTTAGTCCTTTAAAGGCAAAGCCTTGGTCATTTTCCAGAGATGGGGAAGGGGAAGTTTGTCTTTAGTACAGCACAGTAAAAATTGTGATTCTCTCTCAATTATGAATATAACTGGGAAGAGTCAGGATCAAGCAAATTTAAGTGCCATTCTTAAATTCTTCCTTTTTCTTTCAGTTCAACTCTATTGTTTTCTTCTTCAGAGTATATTTCCATTGCAAAACTCTGGCATAAATAATTTTCCTTGATGCTTTAATCACTGCTTTTCTTTCAGGTTCCGTACATCTATTTCACAGTTTGTCTGCAGCATTTTGCTGGAATGGGAATAGCTTTCTCTGGGATGTCTTTCAGTGTGTCTTAAAGTACCCATATCTTACTGTTTGAGTTTGTAAGCACATTGCTCCTTTCTCATTTTAACAACTATTTTTTTTAAACAAACAAAACAACTATGTGTGTGTACTCTGCAGTGGGCCCCTCTTGTTTCTAACCTTCTAGTTCTGGGTGGAACGAAATACTGAACCAAACAGGAAGGGTTTTGGAGAAACTCCAATGCTTCACAAACATGCCCCATACTGCCAGTCTGTGGGCAACACCATTCCTTGTTTTAAGTAGTAAGGNTATGTGTGTGTACTCTGCAGTGGGCCCCTCTTGTTTCCAATCTTTCGTGAGCTCAGTCAGGGGGTCACACATAAAGGATTAGTTTATATTAAATAGTTACCTGTGCCTTCCTTAGCACTGAAGGAATAGCACTGGTGTTACTAAAACTGTACAGATCTCAGATTAGCAGCAGCATGGGATAGTTTTTAAAACACCCCTTAACTTGCAAACTGAGCCTTTGAAGTTGAGAAATCCCAAATTCAGAACCACCTTTGCTGTCTCAGTTTGCTGCTTTATGTATTGATCCTACATTCCTCGTGAGACAAGCATCTTGCAGAGAAAATTTGTTTGTAGCCCTCTAATCAGACTGTATTGTAACCTATTTGTGTAAGGACATACAGGTAATTGTAAACCTACTGCTTTCTAGCTTTTGGTTTAACCTCCTTCCAGTGCAGATTGTTTTGGAAACACTGTCTAGAGGTGCCTGTGTCATTCAGAGGATTGAAATAGGAGTTGTTAGTGCCTACTTCAGAGCCGTGAGCTCCCTGCTGAAGCTTCCTGTCTTGCGTGTTCCCTGCAGCTATCCTGTTCTGTTCATGATGGTGTTTACTGTATTTACACAGCAATGGGCACAAGTGCTGCCTTGGTGCTTTCGGAGTACTTGGCCGTTTCCAGTCACTTGACACCGAGGCTGGATCCTATATAACTCTTGCCAGGTAGCTGTAGAATACTGTACTTAATGGCAAATGAGGCTTGAACGTTAAATCAATTTGGTGAAGTATTTTGCACTTTCCAGCCCTTCAGAAATGCAATAAGTTATTGGTGTCATGTATGAGCTCCCAGGCTGAAGCACGTACAGGGGATTAATGCCAGGAGGGAAGATAACCACTAACAATGCAGAGTGCTGTGGTTTTAATTCTCCACAGATCTGCTTCCACTCTGCATGCCCTTCCAGCCCAGTTCATGCCTGAGTCAGATGGCTTGTCTGTGCTGTATGAGACATGTAATTAAGTATACAAAGCTTTGGTGTGCTGTATGTGCTTTTTTATACAAGCTGGATATATTTGAGTCAATGTGTGTAAGAAAACCTGTTAGGAACCCTTTAACTTTCGTCTTAAGAAGCACCTGGAAGGTGACAGTAGCATCTGGGTCTTTTGTACTAACGTGGCTGGAAAATGGAGAAGGTGGAAGAGAGCAGGGTGTGGTTAACCACAGAACCAAACACATGTAGTGGAACTGCATGGCCCTGTCAGGAGATGGGTGAAAAGAGCTGCCCAGGGAACACGTTTCTGGTGTACTACAATAGCCTCGAGATCCTGTCCGAAGGGCAGTAGGCTGCAGAGTTTAACTGGCTGGAAAGAGGTCAGATCAGGCCCATCACTGAGAACCAGTACTCTCAAGAGAGCTCAGGGGAAAGACAGCAAGCACATCGTGACCCAGACAAATCTCAGTCACAGCACTGGGAAAGCTTTGGCCTGTAGGGATGCTAATCCCTGGAGATGCTGGCGTTGCATAAAGACACTTTGAACCAAATTCAGCACAGCTCTGCTTGAATCAGCCTTTTGTTTTAATGAAAAGAAAACTGCAGAAGGGATGGTAAGCGAGGAATCCTTTCCTTTTATTTTGTAGCCCATGGTTGGCTTGCTAGTCTTGCACAAAGAACATTCTGCACTCAAAGTCCATTTGAAATTTAGTCAGATGTTGCAGTAGATGATGCAAGTCCCTGCCGGGAGCTTCTCCAGAACCCTACTGCTTTATTTGTTTACTAGTAAGGCATGGTTCACAGTGCGAGGGGTTTTCTGTTTTTTTCTTTAATTTACAGATTCTATGTTTGCTTTTCTCAGATGTTGCCTACTTAAGACTCTTAATTGAAGCAATTTTAATCAAATGATTGGTTAAATGAATATATCATGGATTTGGACCTTTTTGACATGTAATAATTCTCCCCATTCTTTAAAGCCACAGCTCTTCAGCTTTAGTAATTGCTTCCAGGCTCTTTAGTAATAAATTCTGGGCTTTTCCATTTACTGCATTACTGTATCCTTTATTATGAGCTGTAATATTATTCTTTCCAGTCTTCTGCTTTCAATTTTCTAAATAATTTTTGATGTTAAGTTTTATGGCACAGTTCATTAGCTCAAGAGTACACAACTGAACCTTGACCTTCTGACGCCGTTCAGTCGTATCTGTTTATAAATGCGTTTTGGATCCTCCCTGGCTTCTGAAAACAATTAGAGAACCATTTATTTCTTTTCTTCTTCATGTTACATATAAATATTTGTACGGATATGCTTATTTCTCTGTGTGTAAGAGATACACTCATCAGTTCTGTGCAAGCAAAGGAGGTTTAATGCGTTAGAAACACTTTGGAAAAACTGTTCCAATTCTTTCTTTTGTTCCTGCAGTTTTCCACAATAGCACTCAGAGGTTTTTGCTGACCCAAAACCACAGGTCGAGATAACTGGAGTGTAGGGACACACTTAACTGGCTGTTTTCTCTACCAGCTACTTCAGCATGTCCAGCTTAACTAAAAGGACTCTGGAATCCAAAAGGCCTATTTGTCTTTTCAGCAGATCTTTTGCTGTAGGGAAAAAGCAAAAACTAAAAAAATCAGCCCTCGAGTTCTAGCTTTTCTTGAATGTTGTGTGAATATAAAAAGTAGTGAGGCCTTAAGTCACTCCTGGTCATGTTTTGTTTGTATACAGGCTGGTCCCAGCAGCCCAACTTACACAAATAAACTGCTGCAAGAACCCTGCCTATCTTACCCAGGATCCCAGAATCAGAGATTTTCCAGAGCTCTACTGGTCCTTTTCAGCCTCCCTGTATCTCCTGAAGACACCAAACAAGAGATAGTGGGGCTGCTCAAGCAAATGTGGAAATAAAATGTCATGGATTAGGTTGTGAAGATGCGGTATTTTGCAGTGTATCTGAGATCTGCAAGGTGTTGGCATCCCTGTAGATCCTCTTTACACTGTTATCTTTTTCTCCAGGCTTTCTAAATTCCATGACTCCCATGAAAGCTACAGAAATATTTGCACTGGGGGGTTTTCAGGAATATCTTCAGCTGCCATTTCAGTTTAGATTTTCACATCTAAGATGCTCTTAGCAGAAAAGATGTACTTGTCTTGGTTTTGGTTTTTTTAATTATCCGGTGTGAATTTCACAAAATCCACCTGGAATCCCATTAAAAGCCTTAAACGTAGAGAATTGAGTTGACCCATGAAAGTCATAAATACATAGTCAGGCAGAAGGTGAGTTGTGACTGAAAATGTTGGCTCCCACATGCCAAAAAAGCTTGTCTTCCTTGCAGTACCCCATACTCTTTACAGTGTTTGAGCTCCTGCTCTAATGTATTGGATCAGCTCGCAGGGTGGGATCCTTGAAGGTGCCTTTTAGATGTGGCTTGTGACTGCTGGGAAGACTTGGGTTGGAAAAGTGACTGTGAAGTATTTTAACTACAGATGTTTCCTGGTAGTCCATGTAGCACCTACATGTTTGTATCCAAACCTTGCTGTCTGAGATGATATGCTCTTTCTTTTGTCTGTAAAGAAATAGTTTGTATTAATACACTTTTGTGGCAACTGTTGCAAAAGGAAAGTTTCATGCTGGGCCATAACAGCAAGAGTGGACCATGCAGGACAGGAGAGCTATCCCCATCTTGCTAAGCCTGGTAACATCTTGACTAGAATGGTGGACAGGTTTGGGGTTTTGCACCTCAACTAGAAGTGGGACAGAAATCATCACAAATTATCTAGAAAATGTGAACTACAAAAAAAAAAAAAAGTCAAAGGAGTTAAAACTGCTTAGTCTAGAGAATACTGGGGTCACCGCTGTAGTCACTGCTTATTCAGAGGCTACTGCAATGGCAGAGCAGCGGTGACTGCTCCCCACGTGTGTGGAGTGGGAGGACAGTGAACTCCATGGGCTGAAAGGTCAGCAAAGACAACTTGGATTAGACTTCAGGAAACCTAACGGGGTGGTGAATTAGAGCCCTGGAGGCTGTCCCAGGACACCGTCAGGAACAGGTTAAGCAAGTGTTGGTCAGCAATGATACAGGTACAACTGGTGTAACCTCACGGCAAAGAAACAGTCCAGGTGACTTTTTAGAGACCCTTTTCAATCCTCTGTTTTTTCTGAGGACTTGATTTTATGAAGTGGCAGTTAGTTTTTCTGGTGGGACACAGACTGAAGACGGGCCTTTATTGTTTGCACATTTGGTGCATTTTTAGAGCATGGAGCTTTCCAGGAAAATGCAGCCGCTTATTGACCAGCAGCTGGCACTACCTCCTTCCTGGCTTGTGTGAGAGATGCTGCTCACCAAAGGGAACAGGAGGTTCTCTAATTCCATGCTAGTGTGCAGCCATAACATTGCATGCTTCAAAGGGAAATGAAACTTGAACACTGTCTTCAGATATTAAATATTGCAGTCTAATAAAAATGGATTGGAAACACATTTCAGAGCGTCCAAACTTCTGTTGGAAGTAGTGGTTATCAAGCCATCAGTCTGCTCTTGCCCAGTTAATACATGCCTACTTTAGCTTATCTGAATTTAAGTCTTTTCAGAGAACACAGCTTTTCTCTCAACCTTTTTTGTATTACTCCCTTTTTTCTTCCCAAATAAGGAAGCTTTAACCGCTGTGTGTGCCTGCCAAACTTTAGCTGTTCAGAGCTGCAAATACGAGGCAGGATGCTATCTGTTTTTATGAGGTCTCTCTGTTATTTCTATAATCCTCAGCCGGCCAAGAACCCCTCATTTATCCTCCTGTTCTAATCCTGCTGTGTAAACAAGAGGCAGACACAGTCTTGGTTTCAACTCTGCTAAAAACTGAAGCAGCTCAATATACAGATGTAACTTACTGGTGGGTATCTTACTTTAAAGAAAATGTATTGCTGTCCTCTACTGCCCAAGGAACACCTGAAGGACTGTTACTTTCCCAAAGAGACTTTGTTTTACAGGAGAGCCCAGAGGCCTCCCTTAAAATTAGGGTTCCATTGTGCCAGGTGTTTAGCAGTGCATATGCTAAAGAATTTATTTACTCTAAAAGCAGATGAGGGGTTGTCTAAGAAACAGTGAGGGAAGTATTGAAAATAGTACAATTATGTACATAGCCACTTACTGCAATGAAGTCATGTTTGTAAAAGCAGTAAGATGAATTTAGAAAAAGCATAAAAAGATCTTGACATTGCTAAACCTGATAACTGGTGGTTGTTGGGTTTTTTTTGTGGCCTGCTCTAGTAGAGACACCCCAGCATTAATTCCTTCAACGGAATGAGAATGTAGGCAGTTGTAAATCTCTTATTTTCAAGTTAAAAACTCAGTGTCCTATTCTAAAGGCTGATGCTTTTCACAGTTTATTAGCTTGGTTAAATGTAGGACTTCTTAAAATATAATTTGCACCATAGAGTCACTAAATGCAAAGCCTTTCATCCCTTCAAGATTATCTTTACCTAAATAAAAAAATGCTTGGCTCTTACTCAGACCTTGAGGTGTTACAGATACTAGCATGAAAAGCTGAGCAAGGCAGAGGAAAATGTTTCATTATCTTCTGGGGGGATTCTTCTCCATCAGTATTCCAAATTACAAAAGCTGTGCTGAGATTTCTGATCTCAGCAACGAGCCAATCTGTGAAAGCCCAAGAAAATGTCCACCAAAGCCTGCGGTGAGGCAGGTGGTTATCTGTCTGTTGTAAATGCTATTGGATTGCAAATTGTATTAAGAACGTGAGAAAGAGATTCCCATGCTCATTGATAGTGCACTGTTGTGGTTTCCCCTCATCCCTGAGTGAGTTTAAAGTATTGTATCCTGTTGTAGACACTTTTTATAGTAGAAGGGTAGACTTGGCTGTAATCTGGAAGTGGCATTCGTACTGATGTAAAAACTTTGATATTGCAAAGCACCTTGTTGTCATAAATTTGTAAATGAACAGAAGGTACAGCATCAGAAAAGGAAACGGGAAGGTTGGATGAGAAGTGTAGAGCAATGCAGTCCTTGAAGTACCATCCTGGAGAAAGGTCATGGGGTAACAGAAAATAAGGTTTATAAATGAGGTTGATTTTTTTATCAGGAAAACAAACTTTCAGATAAACAGTATCTTAATTTTTTCTAATCAATCCAGGCAGGACAGCACTTGAATGGTGCAAATGAGCATTTATAGTATTTCAAAATTATCCAAGATCAATGGAAATAACATTTTATGACATAGTATTTGTCAATGGTCAGTAAACCCATTTAGTATTTTTTTTTTTGATGAGGTTCCAGAAGCTGTGCAATTTCAGTAGCCTCTGAAATCTTAGGGACAAATATTTTCATTGGATCTGTTTTCTGCTCTTTAGTAAGACTTTTAAATGAGTAGCAGTTCAGACTTAAGTACCTTTATTTGCAAGCCTTTTTTTTAACGAAACTAATCTTCAGCTGAAGTAAAGCACCATTCCTTTGTACCAGCAGTAATGTTATCTCAGCTAGTGCCAGCAAAGGCTTGCAGAATTCATGGATGTTAAAGTCTGACAAATACCAACTTTTAAAGCGTTGTCAGACAAGAATGGTAGACTGAGATCCACAGAAAGAAGAAAAAATAATTTAGAGAGAGTTTGTTACCAAGCATTCAGATATCAGCAGGTAATGTACAGATCCTATCCTAATATATGAACCAAAAGAAACAAACAAAAATGCCCAAACCATAACAAAACCTGCTAGAAAAGAAGCTGGGTAGATAAAGCCACTAGCTAAATTGTTATAAAAGAACCTGGCTTTTAAGAGCTGGACTAATTGCATACATTCCTCGAGCAAAATGGAACTTGACTGTGAAAATGTGTAGATTGACAAAAATCAGGACAAAATGATTCCAAAATATCAATAAACCTATTAAGAGCCACGTGAGAAACCAATCGATAGGGCAGGCAGTAGGGCACAGCTGCTGAACAGTCCACTTTAACACCATCAATAGCCCATGGGGAAAACACAGCCTGGTGCTTTGAGAGCATGAGACAAACAGATCAACTGTAAGAGGAAACAAAGAAACAAAGTGAACTTTAAATTCACTGTTTTCAGGGGAAAATATACTGTTTGCAAGAATCCAATTTATTTCTGATTTAAGAGAAGTATCTGGCACTGGTTTAAGAGAGATCTTTATCATCTGCACCAGCCTTGAGAAGGGAATGATGGTAATCCTAAGGTAGACTGCCAATGGCTGAGTCCTGGACATCTTCAGTTTCTGTGGCAAAAATCCAGAAAACTGCAGTCAACAAGAAACAGATCAACATTCAGCTCTGCAGAGCTTCCTACCCCTGTTTTCAGTTTCATTGTCCTGCAGCAACACAGTTGGTTTCTTTGCTGAAGCGCTTGTAGGAAATTCCAAGGGGCTGGAATGCAGAGCTCTGTCTGGATTTATTTTCAAACCTTTGCAGAAATATTTGTGGAGGCAAACACACCGATGGAGGTGTGGGGACACACTTGTCAAATAGCATTAAAGTTGGTAAGAAATTGCCTTTATAAACGCGGTGTGTTTCAGATGTGCCTCTCAATGTCTACCACTGCCAGAGGCTTTGCTCCAGAAGTGTCCACCTTTGGGGCTCCATGGGAGGGCAGCCCAGACCTTCCCCCTGCTGGCGAGCAGCTACATCTTAGAGAATGCTTGGGGTGGTTCTGTTTGTACTGGTGCTGCTCACTACTGCTTCTCATTCCTGCAAGTGAGCTTTAAAAGCCACAGAGGAGCTCGAGTAGATTTGGATTCCTTCTCAAAAAGCTCATTTTACCTTATCACATCCCTACAAATGTCCCAGAACTGTCCTGTGAAGTGAAATGCAAAGCTGTACATCACTATTTCTCATGGACTATTCTCCAGTTTATCATTTTACTCAGGTGGTAGTAGTGGTTTGAAGAGGAATTTCACTTGCTGGCTGCTGTACTCTTTAGCTTGCTTTCTCTGTTGTGAGCTCTAGCAGTCCTGGAGCTACGCTGTTACTGTTCCAAGATGCAGATACCTCCCCATGCAGACTGTAGATTTAGGAGGAGCTGCCCTACGTCCTTGCAGCTTTCTTCAGTGCTGCACTGCACGTATTCCAGTATCTGGTTTAAGCCTCATTAATTAACTGCTCTGATACAGGAAGATGTGATGGTTGAATTCCTGGACCTGGGCCACTGAACAGAAATCAAAGTTGTCTTAAATAGCGGTGCATAAAACCAAGTCTGCTTCATTGCTGTGTTCAGCAGAAGTCTGCTTATTCCCACACCCATCAACTATAACTGCCCTTTGTATCTTAGGTACCCTTGGCCATGGGTTATTAGATTTTGACCTAACATAGCTCTGCTCTCTTCTTGGGTAAAATCCTGCAGTTTCTGGTTCGGGTAGGATCACTTTCCTATTATAAAACTTTAAATTGTCTTTTATTGGTGACTTTTCCACCGCTTCTTGCTGAAGGAATGTTTGGACAGACCTAGGTGTGTTGCCTTTCAGTGTGCTCTTGTCCTGGAGTTATTCGAACCTGAAACTCACCTGATCTTTGTGAATTATGTGTTTAATGCTGCATGAAAGTGTAACGACAGCATTATCATCATCAAAGAGCTGTCTTCCAGGTCAGTGGATGATTCCTAGACATAAGCTTTTTCCTTTTTTTTTTTCCCCTTGCCTTTAAAGTCCAGCGTAATGATTCTTGTTCCTTGACTACGGTGTGTAACCCCATGGAAGGTTATATATATTCACTTTCAGCCTGACGTATGTTGGTTTATTTTCTGTTGGTTTTTCTTCTTCCACAGCACTTTGATGTCTCTCTCTTATACTTGGATTTCTCCTCAGCAATTGTCTTTCAGTGGAGGGAGGGTTATGTTTCTCCCACAATACTTGTTGTTGTTGTTTTTCCCCATACTTATTGTACTACTTCTGTCTGCTGCTTCTCTGGTTGGTGCCTGGATATGAGCCTTTCAATGGCTCTTTCTCTTAACAGTTCATGGAAAATACTTGCGACTTCCTTAAGCCTACACTTGCATCTTTTTTACAAGTCATGATTCAGTTTTAAGCCTCTGATTGCTCTGAGCAGCCGTGGATACCACAGTTTAATTTATTCTGGATTTTGCTGTTAATACTGGGGGGGTTAATTCACACAGCAGTGGCAGTGAATGATTGTATTAGAAAGCGACGTGTTTTTATTGTCTCTTTACTTATTGTTGCTCGTTTATTGTCTCTCTTGGGAGAAATTGCCAAGTTCTTTTAGTTTTTCAGGATTTGAGGTTTTTGTTTTGTTGTTGTTGTTGTGTTGTTTTAATCTGCTGTATATGTAGCTGCTTTGAATCCTGGATTGTGACCCAGGCAAAGGTCTCCAAAGTTCTGGAAACAGAATCTGGAAGAACAAGGTTTCAGGTCACTGCATACTTTTTCAATTTTTAACAACATTTATTTTATTTTAATGAATGTGAAATAGGGTTTATTTCAAAATTTAAAAATCTAAGCTCTATGAATATCAAAACAAGACACTGAAAATTAATCAAAAATAGTATTTTAAATTTACTAACTTTTTTAAAACCTTAAGTCAAACAGAACTTACTGGTCTAATTTGAGTTGAAATTTTCTGGTGTATTTTCTAACCAACAAAAGAAATAACAGCAGCTATGTGTCTTAGTTTCTATGTGGACATATATATTTTTCATTTATTTTTATCATTCAAGGTATTGATCTTGGTACTAAGATGTATTGACCTTGGTACTAAGATGTCAGCATCTCCCAAGTCACAAGGTATGAACATATCTGGGTGCAAATCGCCCTGGTTTTTCGGATCGTGTCCCAGTTTTGCTTCTGTGTCCGTACTCACAGCTTTGAAGAAAATTTCTGAGGGTGCTTTTGTTTCAAATAACGTTGTGTTTCTGTGATTAGTAGTGCAGAATTTACTTTTCTAGGTCAGCTTTGCTGTAGAAAAAACTAGTGTCACTGTCTTGTTTTGTCTTTTAAGTTTGGTTTCCATAGTTGTCCATTCTGATAAAGTTGATTTCCCACAATTTTGAAGCTGTAGGTCCCACAGGGACCTTTATAGTAAAAGCATGGAGTCAGGTTCTCACTACCAGAGTAGCACAGTGAGATCGATGTGTCTCAGCTCACTCAAACCAAAGCATTATTTAATTCATAGCCATTTTTAACCTCCATCCCACTTCACTGTTTTCCTAAGCTTACCTAGATTTATGCACGGCTCTAACACTAAAAGTGCAAGACCAATAGGTTTAACCAAAGGTTAAACCTTTGTGCTGACAGGACACTGGATGTGTCAAACAGCAGCTTTGGTTGTTCTGATACCCAGGCTGCTGGAGAAAGCTACTGAACACCATTGGGCTTATCACAGTCCAGCAAAGGGGAGCGTGACGTGCCTGGGACAGGAAGCCAGCACCAGGCACTTCAGATGTGCCACTCGTCACTCTCTCTTCCAGGGATTGCACTGGCATTCCTCTCTTTATCAACTGAAGTGCAGTTTGCAGAAGTGTCTGCTGTGCAAAATCCTCGCGGTGATTTGGCCCGATAGCCGCCGAATCGATCGCGTGCTGATGGCCGGTATTGTGACACCGCAGGAAACTGGCAAAGCAGGGGCAGGGTGATGCAGGCAGTTCCTAGAATTAGTTTGTGTGAAGCTGGACAGCTCTGGTGCTGTGTGTCACTGTGACCCGTTTTCACTCGGTGAAGCCAAAATTAACCTTGAATCAGAAGATCCTGCTGCATGTGAAAAACAACAACAAACCTGTGGAGAGCCAGAAGCCTTGAAAGATGATAACTGTCTCCATTTCCTACTTAAATCAAAAAGGGATTTGAAGGCAATGAAGATCACAATAGAATCAGTGCCCTGTGGGCGATACAAGACTCTTGAAGCCAAACCAAAAGCTTAACTAACATATTAATGTGTGATAGCATTAGGAGTCCTGCACGTGCAAGGGGTCAGTTTTACAACTTCCTTTCAATTCATTCAGTGCTGAATTTGCACTTTCTAAAGCACAGAAGTAATGGCGATTGCCACTGTTACCTGGGGCTTGTGCTGGCCCTTGTAGAGCCTCACCAAACACACAGCCCGAGTGCTCCGACTGCACGTGCCGCTTGCAGAGTGCTGCAGCCCCGGGCGTAGGGCAGGGTTACGTCGCCAGCCGAGCAGTCGGTGCAGCGCTGCGACAGTGCATTCACAAACAGGTCTGAACAAAACCTCTGCAAGTCAGACCTGACCGCCTTCGATTTTGATCTTGAATCTTAATGACAAGGAAAAAATATCCCATGAGATATATATATATATATTAGTGTACTTCTTCCAGCTCTTGTTGGATTGGTAAATAGCACAAGGGTAGCCTTGCTGAAAAGCAGAAACATTCCTGTTTGGACACTCGCTCCCTGTAAGCAACGCATCTCACAACAGGAAGTATTTGCACGAAGCTGACTGGTGGTACTATTGTGGTCCTTCTGATACATCTCTGCTGGAACCCAGACTCTTCATAAGCTTTTAAGTCTTTGTGGTGTTATTCTTTTTAATCTGATAAACTGATTTTTGTATGGGTTTCCTCTAGATGTAGTTTGTACTTTAGGGAATTAAACTGTGGAAGAAGCTGTTTTTGTTATAGCCATCTCACGAGCAGAGTGCTTCACAGAAAGAGGCCATAGATTGACAGAGAAGAGAGGGGAACAGAGGATGGATCAATAGCTATATTTGCCCTGACTCTGTTCAGGTTCTCAGCAGTGAGGAGCTGCTGGGAGGGGGTGCGTATCCACTCCTGGGAAAGGGACTTGGCTGCCTTTTGTGCTGGGACTGGCTCCTCTAACCACAGGAGAGGTCCTGGTGCCAGCTACAGAGGTCACTGCTCATTTGCCCTCTGGCTTGAGATGGAAAAAAGGAAATGCAGACGGAGAAGAAGGGGGGAGGGAAATAGCAATGGAAAGGAGGCAGTGTAAGGCCAAAGGCAAACATGTGGGTTGATAGGATATGCTGGAGAGGAAATAGCTAGAAAAGAAATTTGACAAAAGGGGAAATGGACTAAACATCCTGGGGCAGGATCAATGGTCCTGGCAACCAGGATGTTGATGAGACACCCTCATGCAGGAAAAAAATCAGGAGGGGCTGAGAGTGGGAAAAGGGAGGGAATGTAAGTACAATTGAAATCTTCTTCTTTGATAATTATCCATCTATTGTATTGGGATGTGAACAGCATTGCCAGAGAGGGAATATAATACTGTTTCTGGGTCTCTCGATACAATGCGTTGTCCTTAGGCTGTTCTAGCCCTGTCAAGAACAGCTAAGTTGAAACTAAGTTGCAAAAATGCAGAGTTTTATTTTAGGAAATAATAAAGTCTAAATGTATGTTTTGCATTTAATGAATCTTAAAAAGTTGTCGAGGCAGTAAGGTCATGGAATGTTGTGTGCTCTTGGAACACCATTAATGGTGCCAAGCTTCCAGACTGGAGAAAAACAGATTGCTCTGGAGGAGCGAAGAGGTAGATTAGAAAGAAACCAAGGAGGAGAGAGAGTAGCAAGTGGACTGAGAAGCAGATCACTATTTGGGTGCGTGGAGGACTTGACCATGTGGTAAGCAGATGCAAACTGTTTGGAAAATGCTCTTACGGTTCTAGGCAATGGAGAGAAACAGGAACTTACCTGTGCCAGAGCTTGCACAAACCTGTCTATACTAGACAGCACACTTTATGCTGACAAAGAATCCTTTCCATGGAAAAATCTCTGGTTTGGTTGGGGTCTTTTTGGTGTTTTGTTTTGGTTTTGGTTGG